>JABSTQ010006942.1:0-22278 GCA_013358835.2 Ixodes persulcatus
AAATACTGTGCAACAATTAAAATGAATATTACCCTCAAAAGTGAAAATAAATTACACTCGCGCCGAACACTGCAATCGAGCAATAGCTTGATTGCAATCTTCAGCACCAGTGTACTGCATGTCATCACTGCATTGTCAACATGATTCATCAAACTTATTAAAAAGATAATTAATAAAATTTAGTTAATTAGCCTAATGATCTACATTTGCTTTTTTCAGAGTTTTGAATTAAGAGATGGGGGCTATTCCAAGAGACAATTCAAATAATGTATTAAGTACGAGTAAACGTTGCTCCACCTCTCCGTGTTTTTGCGACAAATAATGGGTCACCGGCTAAGTCGGATTCAAAAATTAGACTGCCATATATACAGTTAGTGCGAACATAGCGTATATAGAAAAGCCCAGTGGCGCTGCGTTGTCGCTGTTGTGTGTGGTAGATCTGCTTATGTTCTGTGTATTCTGTGTGTTCAGAAATGTATGTATATCTCCATGTAGCGTTCAAAAGTCGGGGGAACTTTAAAAAGAAAAAGATATTTTTTTACAGTTTGCTGGCTAAAGAGAGCCATAAAGTAAGCCATAGAGAAGTCTTTAGCCAACCATTAGACAAGCTAGAGATCGCTATGGCTGCACAGTGATAGGGCCATAGGCAAAGCTAAAGAGGCCCATAAATGGCGACCATAAAAAATGCTAAAGACAGCCATATGAAATTCTTTAGCTAATTGGGCCAAATAGCTAAAGTCGACCATACAAAGAATTTTCTATAGCCGACCATAGGACATTTTTGTATGGGCGGGCAGTGCAGATCGCGGACACTGCAAATTTGCGTTTCATTGGGCAATTCAGGGCTTCACTACGAATTCGCGTTTTACAGAATCAGGCATTAGGGACTAATAATAAACCGTTAACGTGCTCTGCGCGCCGCGCTACCGAAGCCTTTAACGCATGATTTTAAGCCGAGTGTGCACTTCAAAGCATGCTTCAAAGACTGCGGTAGTGCGGCACGCGGAACACGCTAATGGTTTGCTGAAATTCCCTAACATGTATCGCAGTAGCGACAACAAACTTGGGTTTCGCGGTGCGATAAACGCGCACTAACAAGCTACGAACTGACTTGGCATGTCTAAAACCGTTCAATATCACCCTTTAAAAGGTCACGTGCGGACAAACATTGCAAACTCTAATCAAGTTCATTAAATAGTACCTTGAGGCTTCGGGACGTGCCGATTATTAGAAGGTTGGAACCACTGCACGATGCCGGAGCAACTGACATCGTGGAACGTGCAAGTCACTCCATAAGTCGGAGGGCGGCCAGCGTTAGGAGTCGAGGTGCAAATCACACAGCGTCGCAAGTGCAACGTCACTGAGCTCATCACCTTTTTTGTTGGTAATGGCATAATTATTTTCTTTACGGCATAATTATTTTCTTTACGGTGGGTTGTTTCTTTATTACATGCTGATTCGGTAATATAACCCGACATGAAAGCAGCAACAGGGGTTTCTAAGAAGGCTAAAATTTTATGGAATGAAATGAAACGACCTCCTAATCTAACTTTATTAAACATAAAAGTGACTCCGTTTTGTTTTTCTATGTAAGTACAACAAACATGTGAAAAATCGCACCTTTACTATTCATTCATTCATTCATTCATTTGTTTATTTTTTGTGCTCATGAACAGCTTGACGCCTTGATAACCATGCACAACAAAATGTTCACAGGTTAGTTACAATAGTCTTAACCCAAGCAGCACAAAACGTCGTGGAAACGTCGAGAAAAGGTCCCTGACGTCCGTGACGTCCCGCGTGACTTCGATCACGTTTTTTCGACGTTGAGGTGACGTCCTTATATAACGTTCCATTATAGTCCAACCATGGACGTTGTGACGACGTTGTATTTCAACTCAAACATCGTCAACGTTCCCACGACGTCGAGGCACGACGTTCAGGCAACGTCCAACGCTCACGTTTCATTGACGTTGAAGTGAAGTTCATAAATGACGTTCCATTATCGTCCTGTCCGTGACGTGCTGGCGACGTCATGTTTCAACTTCTACGTCGTCATCGTCGCCACGACGTCAAGAGAAGACGTTTTAGCAGCGTCGAACACTCACGTTTCTTCGACGTTAAGAAAAAGTCCATAGTGACGTTACATTATTGTCCCGTCAGTGACGTGTCAGTGACGTCGCTTTCACACCTAACTGTCTTAAACGTCATACAGGACGTACTGGCAACGTCGATCACTCACGTTTTGTTCAACGTTGAGGACATATTTAAATTACGTTCCATTTTTGTCCTGTCATTGACGCCCTGGGGACGTCATGCCACAACCTTTGTTTTGTGTTTTTTTAGCTTTTCCTGCTCCATCTCCAGCCGCAGAATCACGTATAATACGCGTTCACTGTTAAAGCTTAATTACAGCTGTGGTCAAGGTGACACTGCTCAAGAGCCGCAAGCAAAACTTAATATTTGAGAGCTTCAGGAATTTATTTATTTATTCATTAATTTATTTATTTCAAGATACTATTAATTGCACATGGGATTACGCTGGGGAGGGCATATACAAAACTCAATGTACACTGAAGGAAAAAAAATATGAAGGCATGTTGGGAATATCATTCCTTTTACAAGTGCTTGTTATACTTTTGGTTTGTTTAAAATATGTAAAATATGTGAAATTTAAAAAGTGGGAGAAGATAGTGGCGACGAACAATCGACAAGTGTTAGTTCCGGGTGCACGTATTTTCTCAGTCGTTCCTAAAATATTTCACTGAATTCTATGTTGGCCCAGAGAGAACAGCTCTGGGTATAACTAGGGTTTCGCGTTTTCGGTCTTTATTTTTTCAAAATTCGGCGTACTTTTTTCGGTGTTTATTTTAAAATTCAATTTTCGTTTTTTTTCGGTGTATATTTATTCCCAAAAAAGTTTACCGTTTTTTTTTTTCTGTGCATAGAAAAGAAACGCCATCGGACACTGGATCTGATTATCTTTGTAGCTGTGATATTTCTGATCACTCAAAAAATAACGGCACATATACAGACGTGGTCTTCGTTGCAACTTCCATCAGGACAGACCTCAAGATCGCGGAATTCGCGGGCATAATCTTCAGCGCGCTTCTTTTTCCTTCCCACTTTGACGACGGGACCGTCCGATGTGATGACCGTACAGGAACCAGTGGAATGGCAAAAAAAAAAAAAATCCATTGTATTTATGTTTTTAACTACAGAGAAGTTTGAGAGAGGATGTTAAGAAAAGTATTAACGGCTTTCGTCGATGTCCTCTGAAGTGCATGAAGCGAAAAACCTTATACTAGCCCACATCCAAACTTTTTTTTTAGGATCGGGAACTTGAAACACTCAGCCCGATCACAGAAAGGACACATGTCCCGCGAAGGCCAATCCAAGACCTCTTTTGATGTATGTTAAACCGTGAAAAATGGTAATCACGAAGACGTCACACAATGTCGAACCTTGCAAATCCCGCTCTTTCTCCCCTCCCTCCCCCACCCTCCTCGACGCGGCCCTAAAAAACTGACCTTTTTCGGTTAAAACCGAATTTTAGAAAACGGATTAGATGTACATTTATCGGTTTAAACCGAACACGCCGAACCTACAAACTGACCTTTTTCGGTTAAAACCGAATTTCCGAAAATGAATTCGGCGTACTTGTATCGGTTTTTATCGGTTTAAACCGAAAACTCCAAACCCTAGGTATAACCCGGTCCAGCTTTTTCCGAAAGTCAGTCTACGGGGTCTACGAGGCAGGCTGCTTGTCGCCGCGATTTTCTTCGAGTCTGCATACAGTGGAAGTGCTGTGATTCGATTTCTCTATAATGCTGTCCAGACTGAGTCGCTCAAGTCGCCCCTAGAAGAAGTCGGTGATCGCCCAAAACGCCGTCGTGTTCAGTCACGGCTCGTGGACCTTTTTCAAGGCCATGACACTTCACACGTTGAATCGTATCACTGCTCCGATCAAGGTGCCTGTGAGGATATGAATGACGCCCCCCACAAAAGAAGGGGCAGTGCAGATAATGGCGCGTCAAGTCCAGTCTCCGATCAAGGCTCTTCAGACACCTCCAACGATCCCAGTCACGAACGCCCAGCGGACGGGATCTCACTTCTGAATCCATTCCCGTGCACGCAGCGAGAGTACCAGCAATGTGCGATGGAGTGGGTAAAGCACGCGCGTCAGCGGATTAATCAGAAGCAGAACAAGGTAAGCGGTGGAACATTCCTCGCAGCGTGACATCGTCCCTTGTTCATTTCTTTACATGAATTTGTTTGTTTTATATACTTCTGGCTGGCACATCCAGGGACGTCTTTTGGCGGCGCTCCCTATTGCATCTCGTGTCAGAACATGCTAAAATAAACATTTCGTACGAAACCTGTGTTTTAGTCACTTCCTTCGTACTTGGATGAGAGCAACTTGCCTTCGCAATAATACTCAAAAAGTAACTTTTTTTTTCTTTAGTTGGGGGGGGGGGGGGGAGGGGAGGGAGGCGGGGTGGACACAACGTCTTCCCCACGACGCCTAGGGAACGTAATTTGGAATGGTGTCTCGACGTTCTATGAACGTCGTTGGTAGTCCGGATCTCGTAAACACACGTATCATAAACGTCGAGAGAGGACGCAACGGCCCACTGAGACGTGCATGTGACGTGTGATAAACGTCATTGGGAACGTTTTCTCGACCTTCTGTGCACCTTTTCTCGCGGACATTTAAAGGTTTCATCGACGTCGAAAGGAAGGTAACGTCCGGACCTTCGACGTTGTACGACGTCACGTTACAGACGTCTTCAACGTTCTTTCGACGTTTTCTTCACGTTTATGTGCTGCTTGGGAAAAGCTACGAAATTTTGGTTAACAACATCAATATCTGCTCCACTGAGGGTATAGTAGAAGTGTTCAATACTGGTCATGGGACTTGTTGGGATGATGTGATTAACATGGAATGTCGGAGAAACCCGGAAAACACTACTCGGAACGTGAATATTAATAGCAGATATGAGATCTGGGCAATCAATTGATCCATGAATACATTTATACAGGAAAACGAGATCGCGCTCACGCCTTCTAGAACTCAAAGTAGGGCATTTGCATCGTTCCAACAGTCTCGCATTGAATAATAAACAGTACGACCCATGTAATGATCATAGACAATTTGAAAAAAAAAAAAAAACCGCTTTTGAACATTTTCAATAATCTCTTGACTCGCAGAACTACTACAATGTTTTAACAAGGGTACATTCGATTTTCTAAATACAAAGCTTAGTGTAGAATTTTATTCACAAAAACAAAATAATACATTTAATAACAAAATACACGGGAATGTGCGCCTTATTCGTCAGTTTTACTGACTGATAAGCCTTCACTATACTTCGTTTAGGCTTAAGTGCAGACGCAGTCGACGTAACGAGCTAATGGTACCAATCAAGCAGCGTCAAGAGCCCAGATCACTGGCCTTTTCTTTTTGCGACCGGTTCAGCAATGATGGAACACAAACAAAAATAGGACAAACACCATGATGGTGAGCTTTTGACGCTGTGTCATTGGTTTCATCAGCTCGTAGCGTCGGCTGCGTTTGGACTTAAAGGGGCCCTGCAAGGACTTTTTGACTGGTTTTTAATTTGCACCGAACCTGAGCGCACTGAACGTAGTAACTTAATGAAACTTCTCTTTTCTCGAATTTCGTTTTACTTTAAAAAGGTATAGGCATATCAAAATTACAAAAACAAGCAAAAAATAACCTCCTCCATGACGTGCTTGGTTACGTGAGTGGCCATGAACTATAGGAGGGGTAGTGAGCTCAGCGAGCGGTCACGGCTGCCGCACTCCGTGTCGACGGCTCGAGAGGGCGCCACTAAAGCATGTTTTGGGTAGGCTGTATACAGCGGGCAGCCAGAGCGGCTCTCATTGCGTTTGCTGCGCGATTAAACACTAATTCGGCATGACACTTCATTGGCCACAAACGACAGCAAACACGGAGTAAAGATCAGTTCGGAATGGGAGCCACTTCGTGCTGCCATACCGCGAAAAAGCCAAACCGCTAGACAAAGCTGCTCGCCGAAGGCCTTCGGAACGCTCGGAGTCGGTCGGATCCTGCAGTCCATACGACCTCAGCGCCGCCGCGTACATCCGGGACCTTTCCGTGTCGGCGCCTGATCCCACGGGTGTATCTCGAAACAACCCATTCTCATTTGAACTCTTCTCGTTTGAACCCATCCGCAAAACGCCCTTCGCGTTTTAACCTTTTGCGTTTCAACCCTTTCTCATTTATACCCGTCTCATTTGAACCCATTCTCATTTGAACCTTTCTCGTTTGAACCCATTCCCAAAACGCCCTTCGCGTTTTAACCTTTCGCGTTTCGACCCTTTCTCATTTGAACACGTTCTCATTTGAACACCGTATTTCAAACCAATCGCCTAACGCTCTTCGCGCTTTAACCTTTTCTTACTATTTATGCCCTTCTCGGTTGAGCCCTCGTACCTTTTCTTACTATTTATGCCCTTCTCGGTTGAGCCCGCGTACTTAAATATTTATTGTTTAATTAAACTCCGTCTCAAAAGACGTAAGTGGCGTTTCAACCTTTTTAAAGTGCTCTTGGAATTTCAACCAGTCTCTTTTTCTGTGTTAAAAATAAATAAATAAAAATAATGGAGATGATGTCACTGTTAATAACAGTGCCGGCTACTCCATAGCAATTGTTATTTGATAAAAAAAATAACCAGATCTAAAACAGAACGAGCACACAAACAAACAAAAATCCCACCAGAGTTGCCATTGTACATGTTTTTAAAATTCTAACATGTTCGTCGATCCATTTTCGTGCACTACCTGTGCCAGTGTGTACCGATGCGAACACCTAATGTCATGTTCCACACCAAGGGTAACTGGCGATCGCTTACCGCCCGCATTGGCAGCATCCCAAAGCAACAGCCGCGGCAGGTCTCTCGCCCTACTGTGCACCTCGTCGCTCACAAAGCGCCGCCGCCACCACTCAAGAGCATCACCAGCAGCGATCGGCAAACGATCCCCTGCCCACCCCCGCATGAATCATTTTAACCCTTTTGCATAGGATACATTGCATTCGAAATATGTTCACAGAAATATTCTGTTTTTCATACTATCACCATACAAGTAAGCGATTCGCAAAGCATTATGCCATTCAAATCGTATGGCTAACCGTTAGGCTACTGAACGGCTCTTCTCGAGACGCATAGTACAGACCTTTTTTTTTTTTGCCGCAGAATCAGTCATCGCACCTCAATACGATTCCATGCTCGGTAAAGCTTTATTTTAAAGCTTTGTTCCCACAATATGGTAATTGTTTAAACTATCTAAGATGACCGCAGCAACAAAACACGGACCATTCAAGGACCAGAGAATGCCTTCGCCCTCCTTAGAAAGTCGCAAAGGGAGATCCTGCCATCGGCAAACTGGTCCTGCGGCGATTTTGTTTTCTTTTTTTGAAATGTGCGGGTGCGGTGATGCGTGGCTTGAGGGCTTTCCTACCAGGCACAGACTTTTTTCTTCATTTCAGTCGTGAATCATCGGATGCAAATTTTGCTCATGTGGCATGCCCTGTCAGGATGTTGAATTATTTACAACCGGTGTCGGAGTGATCGTAAAGATCTACGATCATTGTATATTTGCTTATGAGTCGTCCGCCATGCCATGGATTGGCATGCACTCTAGATTTCATTCTCAAAGTAGCATTTCAAGGAGCAATAAAGCTTCAGGTGCCTGGACTTCATAATGTAATTTGTTCCTTTATTTCGGTTTCCTGTGAGTGCATGCTGAAATTATTTCTTTTCCCTAGCCTTATCATGTACAAGGTTAAAATGAAAAAAAGTAGTTTTGAGATTGGTCAAAAACAGAAAGTATGTTTTTAGCAGACTTGTACGTAGTTCAATTACTCTACTCAAATTACTGTAGTTTAACTACTTTTCTGGGTAGTTTAGCAACTTTCAATTACATTTTTATTTCGGTAATTAGTAGTTTACTTTAATTACTTTTTCTGAGTAACTTCTACTCAAGTTACAAATTACTTTCGAATTTTAGTGGTTGGTGTGCCTATCAACAAACATTCCTGCACAAAAGAGATAAGATGTTGGAAGATCAGCTGATATTTGCAAAGAGGGGGAAGCATGTGGCGTAGGAAAGGGGGGTGGGGAAGAAAATGGGTTGGAGAGTCCGAAACCCCCCAAAATTTTGGCGAGCCCCACCCTCTGCAACAACACTGCTACCAAGCGCAGGGAGCGAACAGGCAAAACGCAAGAGGGGCCGAGTAACTGCGGGTTTAGCGCCGCAAACTGGCGTTTTTTTTTTGTGTCCCGAAGCTCAAGGAGACTTGACTCATTCGAAGAAAGGGCTGGTTCCCGCTTCTCCCCAACATAGAAACTCTCGCCCACTACAGAAGGTGCACACACTGGATCCTTACTCAAAGGAGGCAACAAAATGCAGCACCTGCTCTGAAGCTCATCTGGTGCTCCCGTAGTTTGTGCTATACTCGAAGAATCGTGTGCTAAAGGGCAACGCAAAGGGAACCTTTTTGCGTTGATTTTCGTCCTAAAACATAGACTATGCAGATTTTCAAAGATTTGAAGATCGTTCGAGAAACCTTAATTACTCCCCCAATATTTTCTTATAAAAAATAATAAACAAGCAGTGTTGAAAAGTACTTTAAGTACATGGTACTTAAAGTACTACTGTTTAGAAACCTTGTGCTCTTCTTGAAGTACATTTTCTAAACATGTACTTGTACTTTCCGAGTAAAGTAAAACTCCCGACTTCAATGTATATTCCCCGATTTTGAAAACAAAAAAATGGCGTATCGTCGTGTGAAAACGCGCTCTTTCAGGACGTCATCTGGTCTTTTCTCTTAGTGAGGTAATGGCAGCTATAAGACCGACACAAATAAGTGCCTTATAAGGTGATTGTGTTAAATAGTTCGTCAACGAGAGTAAAACAACTACTCTGCGACTTGATTTTATACAATATTCGCTGCCATTTCCGTAAACAACTGATGTACCTCATATTACCTCTGGAGCAATGCGTACCAGTTAAAAACAACACTGTAAAGAGAACGAAATGACGTCATGAACGATTCTGTCAAAAGTACTGGTACTTTACCTTGAAATATATTGCATTTATAGTGCGTTACTTCAAGTACACAGCACCCGGTACACTTACAAATTTACTTGAAATACATAACCTCTAATTTACTTTGTACTTTACTTGAAGTACTGTTTAGATGTACTTTACGCAACTCTGTAAACAAGCAAACGCCGTCTAAAAATCAAGCTCAGGCAGTGGTAAACCTCAAAGTAGAAATGACACATTTGAAGTACATCACTGACCAAACAATTAAGAAAGTACAAAACAATTAGGCACGGAGAAGAAGAAACAGCGATTAAAGCATTTCTTTGAAAAAACAATCCGATTCATATTTGGCTGGCATAATTTGGCTAACGGATCAAAACCTATGTACTTTCTTTTTACTGTAACAAAACATATAAAAGTAGCTTCAAAGTAACTTCAAAAGTAATTCGCTACTTTTTTACGGTAATTAGTAATTTACTCAATTACTTTCTATTTGAGTAAATTCTACTCTACTCAAATTACTTTGGAAGTCAATACTCAGTAACTTAACTTAATTACTTTTTTGAGTAACTTGTACATGTCTGGTTTTTACTAAGTTTGAAATGGAAGAAAGTTTAAAATGGGAAGAAAAGTATTTTTGAGAATGGTCAAAACCAGAAAGTATGTTTTGAGAAAATTTGAAAGGAGAAAGGTTCAAATGAGAAAAGTCGTTTTGAGAATGGTCAAAACGCGAAAGTGTGTTTTGAGAACGGTTTAAGTGAGAAAGGGAGAAAAGCAAAAGTTGTTTTGCGCAGGGTTGAAATGAGAAGGTTAAAACGAGAAGGTAGAAATGCGGACGGGTTCAAATGAGAACCACCCGATCCCACTACTCCTTTCTAGTATGCGCCGCCTTTTCCACCGCTTGGAGGCGGGTATTTCGACGGGTCATTTTTGGTTTCCGTACATTATAAACTGCATTCATTTCTTTTCTGGTCTAAATAACTGAACAAAAACTACTTTTATAAATAGTTGAAACGGTTCACGCAACTTATATTTTGTATTTCGACTAAAAAGAAGCTTTAAGCGGCTCTGACCAGTAGTAAGCCCAGGACCAAAGACGTCACATATCGCGCGCTTTCGGTACCGCGGGTCGACCCCGTCGGTGGAGGAGGATTCCTCGTCGTCCGGTTAAAATACCGTATTCACTCGAGTAATAGCCGCACTGTTCATGAAGAAAACCTGAGGGTTCGCTTATCCGCGGAGCACGCGGATTGCCAATCACCGCGATCGACAGCATGATTCCAGCGGTTTACAGGACAGAGATAACGTCTTCGCGCGAAGACACCATCTGTGAAGATTGCATTTGTATAGAGAATCGTGTTCTCGATCTAATTATTCGCTATGTTATTTATGCGCAACGCGATGATTAGCTGTATATGTGCTTGGCGGGAAAGTAGAAGCAAGGGCCTTGTTCATAAATAGTGTGGCTATTACTCGAGTAAATACGGTATGATGCACTGATATTTAGTTACTCTCTTCGTGCTCTCGGCTTGCACGAACCCCAAGAGACGTGGAAACCGCAAAAAAGGTAGTCGCTTAAATATGATTGCAGGGCCCCTTTAATGTGAAACGAAATATACCTCACTATGGTTATAATGTTGTTTTTGTTTGTTTCATTCACTGCCTTTTTAGTCATTGACATGGCATATCAAATTCTTTGCCGCTCTCTCCTTGCAGGGTTTTATGTTCTTTTACATTTAGTAGTTTTTGACTAACGGCCATTGTAATGCGGAGAGCAAGTCGTCTGCTTTTTGAGCAGGGGTAGCGGTGACGTCAGATTTCCGAGCTCTGATTGGCTCTGATTGAAGGATAGTGAGTAGATCTCAAAGCAAGCTGTCTTGAGGTCTGCCCACTATCCTTCATTCAGAACCAATCAGAGCTCGGCGTTTTGACGCCACCCAACCCCTGCAAAAAGAGCAGACGAACTTGCACTCCGCATTGCATCGATACCTGGATGGGCGATTAAGGAGAGACAAATTTCTTGGAAAGTGTTTTGTTCGCAAGTAGTAACCAATACCTACTGTAATCCTGACCTGCCCAAAAAAGAGTATGCCAGCGCGCACCTTGTAGTATATGCCCAGACCGGAGCGTTTCGTCACGCTATGACTTCGTGGCGGTGCGCAAAGGTCTTTTTAAGCGGTGATAGAGTGCAGGCGAGCTGGTAATGAATCGACATCCTGTAGACCCTGAGATAGGGAACAATAAAGAAAGCGATCGAAGACAACAAAATCTCAAACGCAGGCTGAAATTTATTGATTTGAGAAAACCAATAAATATACTTCGAAACACATGAAGAAAAAGAAAGGGAAAGAAGAAACTCAAAGTCAAAAACAAAGACGATGAACGAGTCCAACCCAGACAGCATAAGCCACTCCGCTGCTTCACACTTTTGGAAAGGGAACCGCCACCCAAACAACAACTCCAAGGTCCAACACACAAGGCGACCTCCAAATCGCTGAAGCCTAAACTAAATTTCCTACTTCCAAGCAACCGCTTCCCGTCCCCCCCCCCCCCCCCCCTCGCTTTTAGTGAAAAAGCCATTTGTATGAGAAATTTCTTGTGTTCAATAAACATATACGAATCATACAAGATATATAAGAACATGCAAGAACCATATAATAACTATATAGATATATAAGAACATATGAGAGCCATATATAAGAAACTTATAATAAACATCTCACAAGTTTTTTTATATGGTTCTTATACGTTCTTAAATATATTTTATAGTTATTTTATAGTTCTTATATGCTTCTTATGTGTTCTATATATCTTGTATGATTCATATGGTCTCATATATCGTGTATGATTCATATGTGTTTATTGGATATAGAAATTTCTCATGCAAACAAGATTTTTAAATAGGGCCCCACCCCAAGCTTACAAGCCACCCTCACAGAAGCAAAAACTTTTTCATCCGACCACAGATAACCAAAGACGGCTTACACAATTCCCCTGCTCACGGATACGCAAAGTCTCCTTAATTAGCCTTCTAAACAAATCGTTTTCGTTACACAGAACGGAAGTTTCATCCCAAAGAGGGAAACAAAAATTACACGAACCAACATGATTTGCCAATTCAGAGCTTTGCGCCTTATTCTTTACACTCCTTTTTTTCCCCGTAAGACGGTCATTTAAACAACGCCTTCTCTGTCCAACATAACACAACCCGCAGTCAAAAAGGATCGTATAACCACCTCTGCGACACTGGTGACAGAGAGATCTCTATGATTTTCCCGCAATATACCTTACGTCCGAACGCCCCAGGACGTGATATTCAGCGATGCCACTACGTATTAGCGATGTGCGCGGCCAAAAGCGTCGCTGTGGTCAGCTTTCCACGATTGGCCAAACCATGGGGTCATGAGGACTGTCAGATTATCAACCTTGACGGTGTTAGTTTCGGATTGGGATGGCTCCTAGCTTCCACTGTGCTTTTTAAACACACCATCGAACTCGCCGTCCCCCCGGATGGTAAGTAGCCAGAATAACAACTGGTGACGTCACGGCGAGGCAAATCCCAGTCGTGACGTCACGAAGGGAAATCATAAGAGGGCGCCACCGAAACATCTCGGCGCTAATAGCTAAAGCGACCTCTTTATTTCTGTTCCAAGAATGTTTTGTAACATGTATCAGTGATATTGCCACGCGCGTTGCCGAGCGAGCGCGTGGCCGAATGGTTACCGCGCTTGGTTCTCGCGGGTTCGATTCCAGGGAGTGGACTCCTCTTGTTTATTCTTTCAGCTTGACATACTCGTAGGTTCGAGAACCTCGTCGTGTGGTCGAGTTCGGAATGTTCTACGCACCGAAAGTTCTGTGCCGAATGTTCCAGGAACCCACGCGGGTACAAAAGGTGCTCCACGTGGCGGTCCGGAGTCAGTCTCGTCCCAGCGCTCGATCCTGCTATTTCTCCGACATCGACGCCTGTGACGCTAGCCTTTCTCTATTTTGTTTTGGGCACAAGGTCGCCCCATTAAACGTTTAGATTCTTCAATTATTCTCCGCCTCATCATTTGTCATTCGTGACAATGTCTTGCTCCTAATAGTTATACTGCGTAAACTAGCACTACGACGCTTTTCTTTTTGCCGTTTTGTGTCGTTACGTGCTAATAAACAATTCTGGCAAACCAGGTTTGAGCAACTGTATCATTGCCGTTGTCACTGACGTCGATACACATTACGCACTGCGGACGTATCTTCAAAAGTAATAATTAAATTTCTAAGTATTTGTACTCTACTCAAGATATTTTACAGTGAAAGTAACTTGAGTAGTATTTTGAATATTTTATTAAGCAGGTATTTAGTAACTTAACTTAAATACTTTTATCGAGTATTTTGTCCAACACTGCTTGGAAGTAGGAAATAGAGCTTAGGCTTTAGAGGCTTGGAGGTCGCCTTGTGTGGTGGACCTTTCAGTTGTTCTTCGGGAGCGGTTCCCTTCCCAAAAGTGTGAAGCCGGGGAGTGGCTTATGCTGTCTGGGCCGAAGTCGTTGATCGTCTTGTTTATGCGTTTGAGTTCCTTCTTTCCCTTTTTTATTCTCAATGTGTCTGGAAGTATCCTTATTGGTGTGCTCAAGTCAATACATTTCAGTTGCGCTTAAGTTTTTGTTGTCTTCGTCCGTTCTTTTTGTTTTTATTGCTCCCCATCTCAGGGTCTACAAGATGAGGTATTCTCGTTTCCTAGAGTATCCGCACATCAATTGAGGGCGCGCAAGGCGCGGCGGCGTTATGTGGTCGGGACCGGCTGTCCTCGCGTGCCTCGCAGGATCTCGTCAGTCAGTGACAGATTTCTCACTAGAGGCGCCGGCTGCCAGCACAGTGGCTATTTATGGGTTATCCGTGAACGCGCCTTATTTCGACAATGGCGCAAGAGCAATCAGGGCTAAAAAAATGTCCTTGCGCTTTCTTGCTTAAAAAACTCGCTTTTTCGATCCAAGCAGACATGAGAGTGATGCCGATGATGCGTCCTACTGCAGTGTACTACTGCTGGCACCACTATACGGCAGGTGTTCTCGAAAAACAGTAATCAGATATCATCAGCCGCGCGCCGGGTGGTTGTGCGCTATAGACAGGCAGGTTGTGAACAAAGTTTGGGCCCCAAAAAAGCTAAAGGATAGAGGGGCTTTAAGAAAAGTTAGGGTGCCAACATGTCTGCCTGTCTCAGGGTGAAGACATCCATTGTTGGCCTGAATGTGCCAGCGCGTGACGGTCTGGCGAACTCGGTGCCTGATTTAGGCGGTAAAATGGCGTCTATGCATTAGCCAAAGCCACGCGCTCGAGCTGAGTGACACCGGAATGTGCGCACTTCAAAATGCATAAAAAAACGATTGGGCAGACAAATGGCTGAGACGTCACCACTCAAGCAAAAGCGCGCGTGCGTATGAAGGCACTCTAAGAAAAGCTAGAGTTCCTGTATAGACCTTTCCAATGTCTACTAAATCAAAGTCCAGCGTGCGATCTTCACAGCCAAGCACGTGCGTGCTCGTCGCTTTGGAAAGCGAGCAAAGCACGCGCCATACGCTTAAAGACTCAAAATGGCACGGGCCACACCCTCTCTTTTGGAAAGGTCTATTGGCGACGTGAGCGATCGAAAGCGTGGCTGTGGTCGGCCCACCACAATTGGCCGAATGCTGACTATGACGTCAGCGAAGGATGTCCCATCGGCGGAAATAAGAGCGATGGAAGAATTTCAATTTTGACGGTGTTGGCAGTGCTGCTTTAAAACTGCTATGATTCCAGGCTTCTACAATGCTCATTACAAACACCATCGAACTTGTTGTTCACAAGGTAATGACGTCACGAAAGGTAACCGATAGAGGGCGCCACCGAAACATCTCGCCGCTAATAGGCTCCCTACGGAAGCCAGAGTTGCGCGTCTGTTTTCCACGTGCCGCAGTGCCTCTATTCGCCGAGATCCGATCACGTGAGGAGCCGGATGAAGTGCCGTGCAGGAAAGTAGACGTTGCACGCGCCCCGGCGTACGTTCCCCTGCTTTTGAGCGTGCCGCGCGCCTCGAACGCGCGGCGCCGCTATTCGCCGAATTCTGTCACGCGACGAGCGGGATCAACATGCCGTGCAGGAAAGACGGCGCTACGGAGATGAACGCACAACTCTGGCTCCCGTAGGGAGCTTATACAGGAACTCTAGCTTTTCTTAGAGTTCCTGTATAAGCTTCCTACGGGAACCAGAGTTTCGCGTTCATCTCCGTAGCGCCGTCTTTCCTGCACGGCATGTTGATCGCGCTCGTCACGTGACTGAATTCGAAAATAGCGGCGCCGCGCGTTCGAGGCGCGGCGCCGCCTCGAACGCGCGAACGGGCGAACGCTGCTTGTTTTTCTTTAATTTTTTACTGCGACTTCTATTGCGTGGGGTGAAAAACGAACGCGTGTTTCATAGGTCATTAACGTCAGGGATCCGTTCTAAGCGGTATTTGCGCAAAGTACAAAAATTGTTGCATCGCCCCTTTAAAGGGGCCCTGCAAGGACTTTTTAGAGGTTTTTATTTTGCACCGAACCTGAGCGAACTGAACGTAGTAACTTAATGAAAGTTTTCTTTTCTCGAATTTCGCTTTATTTGAGAAGTTATAGGCACATTGAAATTACAAAAAGCAGCAAAAAATAACCCCCTTCATGACGCTCTTGGTCGCTTGAGTGGCCGTGAACTGGAGGAGGGGTAGTGAGCTCTTCGAGCACTCATGGCTGCCGCACTCCGTGTTGACAGCTCGAGAGGGCGCCACTAAAGCATGTTCTGGATAGGCTCTTTAAAGCGGGCAGCCAAAGGGGCTCGCATTGTATTTGCTGCGCGATTAAACACTAATTCGACAAGACACTTCATTGGCCACAAACGACAGAAAACACAGGGTAAAGATCAGTTCAGAAGGGGAGCCACTTCTCGCTGCCATACCGCCCAAACGGCCAAATCTCAAGCCAAACCTACCCGCTGAAGGCCTTCGGAACTCTCGGAACCGGTCGGATTCGAGAGCCCGTATTCGACAGCAGCGCCGCCGTGTACATCCGGGACCTTTCTACGCTCGCCGCTCGTCAATGCCTCAACCCACTACACCTTTCTAGTATGCGCCGCCTCTTCCACCGCTTGGTGGCGGGTATGTCGACGGGTCATTTCTTGTGTCCGTACTTTATAAACTGCATCTGTTTCTTTTCTGATCTAAAATACTGAAAAAAAAACTTTTATAAATAACTGAAACGGTTCGCGCCACTTATATTTTGCATTTCGACTAAAAATAAGCTTTTAGCGGCTATGACCAGTAGTAAGCTCAGAACCAAAGACTTCACAAATAGCGCGCTTTCGGCACCGCGGGTTGCCCCCGTAGGTGGCAGAGGTTTCCGCGTCGTCCGGTTAAAATATGACGCACTGATATTTAGTCACTCTCTCAGTGCTCGCTGGCTTGCCCGAACCCCAAGAGATGTGAAAACCGCAAAAAAGGTAGACGCTGAAATATGATTACAGGGCCCCTTTAAGCGTGAATGGAGGACTCTCATCTTAATTTCGTTGCGTGTGCTCTAGCACACCGGCGGCTGCTGGCTCTTGGAAAGATCGTGCATCACTTATTATGGACACTAAAAGGTTTGGTTCAGTATCCCTTTAAGGGCTGGGGGACGGAGAGTCTGGAGATCGGGTTTCAGTTATATGGATGACGATGTTTTAACGCGACATGACTAAATGACGGTAGCGTCCGATGGTAAGTCCCCACTCCGTCTCCCCCCCCCCCCCCCCCCCCCCCTCTTCTCCCAACCCTTTATATACCCGCGGTGACGCGATAATCTTGCGTCACCAGCGGGTTCTTGGTGTGTATGGAGGTGGCTGTCGGCATTGAAGAAAATGTGGTCCATCAGCCCCCTGTCGTTGGCCCGGGAGTTTATGGCTTCCCAGCAGCGGCTTTGTTCGATGTTAGAGAAAGGGGAGGTCGAAGACCCATTGATGTTGGTCACTTCGGCAATGTTCGAAAGCCTTGGTTCCGGGTCCTGGAAAGGATCTCTGCCGAGCGACGGCGTCTCGGACCCTCACTTTAATGGCGCGTTCACACTGGAAGCGGATCCGCAAACGCGAAGCGGATCCGCGCGTTCTCCACCGCAAAGCGGCTAGGATCGAGCGGTTGGAGCGCGTTTTTGCCAACCACTTCGGGACAGATTTCTCCCAACCGCGTTCACGAACCGCAAAGCGGCAACCAATCACAACGCGACGCTGACGTAACGTCAGTGACTTTCCAAACAAGATGGCACCTGTCGCTGGTGAGGCGTCCAAGGCGCTGTAGTCAGGTTTGTAAAAGTTACTTCAAAAATGTACCTAAGATAGTTACAGTTACTCATACGAAAAAGTACCTAGGTGCGTATCTAGCTACTCGCTTAAAAATGTACCTAGCTACAGGTACAGTTACTTCAAAGGTACTTTTTTATTTTCACGTCAAGTATTTTTCTCAAATTTGTCACATTATTATTGGAAGTAAATCCTTTGTATACTGGGATGTACACAAAAACAAGTTTGATAAACGTGCTTTATTGGTGTCAATGGGAGAAATAAGGCAAAGCGCTCTCACTAGAGCATTCAAAAACTTTGTTGTTTTCACTTGAGTGCTCGATTTGACCTCAGAATCAGGACTTCTTCGAAATGTTCATCAGACATCTTCGATCGCAGTTTGGTAGCAATTGTTCCTCCTATGCTAAAAACGCGCTCCACCGCCGCACTGCTTGGAAGCCCTGTGTTGAATTTTAAGAACACGCTTTTCAGCAGCGGCATGTGCTTGAGACAGTCCAGACTTCTTGTCGGAGCAAGTTCTGTGTACTGTACAAACTCCTGCTCCTATGAAGCAGATGAGGACGATATTTCGAAGTTAAAGAAGTGCTCACAGTCTTCTTCATCCTCACCACTTCGTTCGCCTGACGACGCTTTTTCTATAGTTGCTGTTTGCATAAGTTCGTTCTTTAGATAATCCCAGGCCCGCTTCCGTTCCACTTCGTTGTCTATCCACGCAACCTTAAAGTTTGGATGGCATACGGCAGATATTATCAAATGTTTTTCTTCCTTCCTACCTGCAAACCTCTTATTGATCGCCGCGATTAAGCTCTCGACCACCGGGCGGCAGTACCTCAAGTTCTCCGTCAGCAACGCGGACATTTTTTTGCGAAGTGAAGCCACTGTAAGCAGGAGATATTCCATAAACATGCTGTTTTCGCGCTGGAGAAGAGTTATAGCCTGTGCGAGAGGTGTAAACACCTGAACATACTCATCAATAAAGTCAATGTCTGACTTCGTGAATCGCGGAATTTTAAAATTCTCACAAACGTCCTTCAACTTTCCCTCACTGTGAACAAGCTTTCAGTGAAGCGATTTGAGGCAATCGTATGTAGAGTTCCACCGCGTGAGGACAGGCGTGGGCAAATATCCTTCACAGCTTGAAGAGATGGCGTCAGCAACCATATTAGACCTCGCTTGCTTCTTCCATAATGCCGAGCACTTGCTGAAATTCTGCCTTATTTGCTTCTTCAGCTGCGGCGACGATTCTTCAGCGTTCTCCACGTCCTGCAGAATTAGAAGTAACATCAACCAATTGCCGCTGTAAGAGTTTGCCTATTTACCTTCGTTGCGATCAGATTCAGCATATGGCACACACAGCGCTGGTGGTGAGGAAGTGAGTAGACCCCATCAGATTGGTCACGAGCTTCGAGGACGTTATAGATTGGAACAGGTGCACAGATTTAATCCTCTATCTCACTCTCCGATGATGTGTCTGTGTAGTCTTCATACTGCCGCCCAAAATGGCTTTATAAAATAAAAAATAAACATCTATTCTGGCGAAATTGTTTGAATTTTCTAGTAAGAAATATCAAAGATTTCATTTTCACCTGAAAGCCTTTATGAAATTGGAGCCGCTGTCCGTTGTGGTACAGGTTATTTTGTCGAGGATGTGGTACTCAGTGTATACGCCTTCTAACGTAGATGCAAGAACATCGAATGTGTGCCTTCCTGGAATGCGACGACAGCCCAGCACAAAAGAACACCTTTCCAGCGTGTCTGGGTTGACCCCATGTGCTGTCACCCCAAGGTAGCTCCTTGAGACACCAAAATAAATTATGGCACTGAGAATACCGCATAATGAAGAGAAACCACGACAGTTACCTCTTATGAAGTGACCAGCAGTCCGCAGTAGAAGAAACATACTGAAGCTCGCCAAGCTTTTTTCTTATCACTTCCTTCGTCTCAGCCGCATCCTTACTGATTTCGCTCATCAACTTGGGTCGACTCATCACGTGACGGCCAGGGAAGCCGCACTGCATCAGATGCCTGAAACTCCTCTGTTCCACGAAGGAGAACAGCAGGTTGGCATTTACAACCAGTTCCTGAACCATTTTGTCTAATGCATCTGAAAACCAAATATCAGTTCATTCAATAAATGCAGGGCTGCTCTTCGGTAGCAGTACGAATGTATCTTAGAACGTATTGTAGACAACTTTCCGTCTGTCAACACTCAATTATGTTAAAGAACTCCGGCACGTAGCCAGGATCCTGTTGCGGGCGGAAGGGCGGGCGGGGTAGGGGGGGGGGGGGGGGGGGCGACTATGACAAGATGGGGTCCATATCACATGAGCAAATGACATTTTAGCGAACAGCGACATTTGAGCGAATTGACGTTTTAGCGAATAACGGGGGCGCGCGTTAACCCATCCGCCGCGCTGCGCTTACGCCGCTTCGCGGCGACAAGCTGCGTCGGCTCATTACAAAAATGTGAACCCATTTGGCCTACCCGAAAACGCCGCTTCGCGGCGTCCGACTATTCGCTAAAGTGTCATTCGGTGAAACGTGGGCGTTCGCTCAAACGTCATTCGATCAAGTGAGTGCCTCCCGACAAGATGCTATAGGTGGGGGAGGGAGAAAGGAGGTCCCAGCAAAACAAGATTTGAGGGGGGGGGGGGGGCAACCCCTTGGCTACACCTGAAGAAACTCTCTCCTGGCTTCTAAAACACCCCTTACAAATACTACTTCCAGAGTCACAGTTATAATTACGTGCGGAAAATAGTATTGGGAGACCTTAGATATGTAAATGTTCATTTCACATAATTAAGCACAACAAAACTGGCAGGCTTCGTTGTCAAAACTTAATGAAGCAGTAGAAGGATACTAACATCAAGGGCAGATAATCTAAGTACTCGTACTCCGGCCGAGCGGGGACTTCGAGCTTCTGATGTAGTCTGCCACTGATGGCTGGACTGCTGCTATTCTATGTTGTGGAGGCCCTGTGCTACATTCGGGTCTTTCCTTGGGTGCCGCGGCTTTCCGTTTTACCCCGGCGACATTCGTCTTGCTCTTGTCGACACTCTTTAGTGCTTCCTTGTGAGACCTCTGGAATAAGCAAAGCATGACTAGTTAATACGTATTGCACCGTATCAGAACAGCTCAGCGGCGCAGGACACTAGTCCAACTAGGTTTCAGCATTAGCACTTGAGACGAAAACGATATTTCTGCCAGACGCCAAAGATGGTCCACAGCGGCGGAAAATTCCGGACGTGCGGGCATTAAAAAGGGAAAAAGTGGTTTCTTTTAGTAAAACTAAAATGAAGACGATATCTAATTGACCAATGACAAGGCAGCTTACAAATAATTGTTGAGGGTCGGGCTACAGGCTACAAACAACCTATTCGCTAAAACGTCATTCGCGAAAACGTCCATTCGCTCAAATGATTCCTATTCGCTAAAGTGTCATTCGCTCATATAATATGGACCACTTACCATCAGATGCTTTCAGACATTAGACGTGCTAGTGACGGACGCCGAGATGATCTTGAGTTTCGGGGCGCACTTCAGACACCTAACATCAATGTTCCCATTCTCTTTCGTTTTCGCGAGTTTAAAATAATCCCTATAAAAGGGCCATGGTACGTCTGATTCGCCTTCTTTTACGGTACTGACGATGGCCGTCTCATTGATGATCGAAGACATGACGATGAAGGCAAATTGCGTCCGCAAGTCAACCAGGCAACCAAAGACAATGGGGCTGACTCAACCGACTCAACACTCGACCAGAGAAGGCAGCACGTAACGTAGCCACGTGGCCACGTGGCCACGTAGCCATCGTTGTTGTTGTTTCCGAGAGACCTCTGTTTTTCTTTTTCCTTCTGCTCTTCTTCGCCATGGCGGCACGCTTAGCATAGAGCCCGAGTTGCCCGGGCGCCCGGGCCCGGATAGTGGCGCCCGAGAGTCCCGACAGGCCGGAGCCAGTCGGCGAGAAACAGCCACCGGAGGAGCCTTCAACTCGGTAGAAGTTGGCAAATGGCGAAACAGAAGGGCCCAGGGAGCCAATAAGGTCACTGGAGCAAGGCATTTGACGGCGCTGTACAGATGTCCACATCGGAGTTGAGTCCTCACGTGCCTTACTCTCACGCTCCAATTGGCTCACCGAGGACACAGCTTCCACTGTTTACGACGTCCCGCTCAAACTCGCGTGTTGACGTGGCTTGCCCTTCAGCGCCAGCACTGGCATCGAAACCATTGGGGGGCCCAGAAGACGTCGGCCGCATGGAGAAACGAAGAGTCGAGTGCACACGCACCTAATCTTCGCAACGCAACGACGAGCGAAAGTCTTCAAGCTTTCACGTTTTTTCTTTCGTTTTTAGGAAGAAAGAGAATATTTTAACGCGAGCGCGCTTAGGAGCTCGTGTCACAGAAAATCCGTCGGATGTCGGTGGCGTCGGTGGCGTGACGGGAAATTCCTGAATGGTCGATAGGGTCGTGACGTCACAGCCACATGACTTCGCGCGGGAATTTTAAACAACCCACAACGCTCATGTGAAACGTGACGTCACGCGTGGAATGAAGGTGGTTAAAGACATACGAATTAATGGTCGCCGCATGTTTCAAATTATCCCGCTTGATAAACTAATTCATTTGCCTTAAAGAAAAATTTGAAGAATTTACGCAGGATCGCACCCACGACCCTCCGGTTGCGAGCCAGGGGACGAACGGTAGGCACTCACTTGATCGAATGACATTTTAGCGAACGCCCACGTTTCACCGAATGACACTTTAGCGAATAGTCGGACGCCGCGAAGCGGCGTTTTCGGGTGGGCCAAATGGGTTCACATTTTTGTAATGAGCCGACACAGACTATCGCCGCGAAGCGCGTAAGCGGA
>JABSTQ010006943.1:0-52406 GCA_013358835.2 Ixodes persulcatus
GGGCTATAGAAGGTGATAGCTCACCATAGGATTTTCCATAAACGTCCATAGACCATTTTCGTATGGGCAGGTAAATGGGAATTTATCAAAATGGTACAATTGGCACAGCTGGACCACCACTGAAAATTATATGCGCGTGATATAATATGCCTCTTGCGACAAAACTGGGCACACGTCGACAAACGTGTTCTCCCCTTGTATTGCAGCAAAACAAGCTTCAATAAAACCGTCCCCAGTCGTTCTGAGATCCGTCAATTAAATATGCCGTGCAGCTCGTCTGGCTTCAGTACTGCTGCTTCAGAGCGAACTAGAAAATCTGGAATCCTCTTCTTTGAACGAGAACGAACAGGCGCTTGCTGGCTTGTGGGCCGAGGAAACTGCAAGAGGTATTTGCGATTAGTTACGTCCAAGTAACAATTTTTTTTTTGAGTAGCCACCTACAGCACACTCAAAATTAGATGCACGGGACATAGAAGCCTGATGCGACGGAACCCCCTTCCTCCTTGTTTTCTGTTAACTCTGCTCACCTTCGCCACTCGCCTCCAATTTCTGTGCCACTTCCTTAATCTCAATTCCCTGGTTCCCAAAAGTCACGCCATAGCTTGCGCCAGGCACGGATCTGTCAGCTCTGCGACCGGCGCTATTGTGGCAAGGACGCCACAGCACCTGGCGCTTGATGTGTTCTTTTAATAATTTGAGCATGGCTCAAAACAGGTTGATGGGTGTCTGGTATGCCCTTTGCTTACTTGCGGATTGTTCCGAAAACAGGGGGTTGCCGCTTCTGCGATCTGGGCGCATGCTTGGTATTTTACAATTGTAGAAATTGAGCTCTGCCGGAATCTTGGAACATAACAAACAGAATGATGTGTATGCCGAAAGGCATAGCAAATGAAACACCCACCATCTATCTATTTTCGGTTCTTGTCCGCAAGAAGCTGGCATATATGGAGCCTCCCTCGCTTAAGCCGCTCCTCTCTTGTGTCCCGCTTGGGTCTCGTCCTGATGAATCGTCGGTGGAGACCTGAGGTGTGGTCAACATTAGATTAGACATTTTGAGACAGAATCCATATACTTGCTCAGAGGAAGTACACCCAAAGGAGTCTCAGGCGTGGCATTTTATAGTGCGTTTTAAATTGAGAGGCCTCATGTAAAATAAGACGTCAATACTGACGCACCCCTGTTGCAAACCTAAAATTTTGGAGGCCTTGTCCCCCGCAGGGGGACAAGGCACGTGAATCCCGGTATCTGGATGAAATTTTTACCGTAACATCCTGACTCCAATGCCCTTCCCGGAATATTCGGCCACAACACTTTTAGAAAAAAATATTTTTTTTTTAAAAAACACCGAGTCATCAACCACCAATACAAAAGCCTGAACCAAGTATACTCGTACCGTGGCTTGTTGCTCCGTGCTGCCACCAAGTTAACTCGGGCTGACAATGTTTTTTTTGTTTTTTTTAATGAATCCACGTTTTTACATTTGGTTTCACTTGTTGAGGCAGGTGGATAGTTTTGTAAAGCTTCCTCCCTATGCGCTTCCGAGTCAACATTTTTGCAATGGCAAACCCCTGGGCTTTGATTTTGCGCTCCTTGACGAATGCTGAAACTCATATAGGCGGGCGATAGCTCACCTTGAAAATACTTGTTCTTGGTGGCTGAGAACAAACTCGTGTTCCTGATTAACAGCCGCTTGATGCCAAGAATTGCTGCACATATCCGAAAGAACCCAGTCTTAGTCTAATACAGATGCTTTGACAGGACAAACACACAAAAGCCTCACACAAGATCACTAAACAACAGGAAATAAAGTGTCTGTGAGGAATGAAACACACAACTCATATAGGCATCAATCACTCACCTTGAAAGCACTTGCCATGAGTGGCAAAGAGCAAACTTCTGGCCCTGATTGGCTGGTGCTTGCCTCCAAGACCTGCATGTATAAGAAAGGGCCCAGTCTTAGTCAAACTTTGGTGTTTTTGCAGGAGAGACAACAAAATATTAAAGCAAGACCACTATACATAGGAAATGGCATCCAAGAGGAATGGAACACAAAACTTGCATAGGTGGGCATTAGCTCACCTTGAAAGTACTTGCCCTTGGTTGCCGAGAACAAACTCGTGTTCCTGATTGGCAGCCATTTGCTGCGAAGGATACCTGCGCATATCCTAAAGAACCCAGTCTTAGTCTAACACAGATGCTTTGGCCGGACAGTGACACAAAAGTCTGATACAAACCACAAAAAGCAGGAAATAGTGTCTGTGAGGGTTGAAAACAGGCCCAGGTGGAGAGGCTCGTTCTCTGTTTGACCTTTGTCAAATAGTCTAGCTCATTTTGCTAAAACAATGTTTATTTGCTAAAAAAGTATAATATATATTTTGCCTCATTTAGCAGTTTATTGCCAAGGGTACCTGCACACCAGAACAAGTGAGACTTAGTCTCAGTTTTTTGTTTACTTTTGCTGAGCGACAACAGAATCCTACACGGGTGATGAAGCAAAATATAAGCCCAGCAAGCCAGGCCAGCTTGCCTTGATGCAAGCACAGTGCCTCGGCCGACAAATGAGGTTCTATTCTTGGTCACTTGTCATATTTGGTGGGAATAGTCCAATAAATGAAAATAAGGCAATCTCTCTTGCAGCCGACAGCTGCAAACGAAATTCATATACCTCAATAAACGACCTGGAAATAAAATTGGGTGGTGGCCGAGTGGTTTACGGTGTCCAATTTCAAACTTAGAGAATGTGTAGTTCTCCTCCTGGTGTAAATTTGTATCCTTATTAATTATATTTAAATTGTAGTTTTTTTCAATTTTTGAGGCACAAACACAGAGTTTATACGCTAATTCACCTTCGGAACTGTTTTATTTATACTCCGCGGCTTCCTAGTGCTCGTAATGGGTTCTCAGTAAAAGCGGCTTTCAACCTTTTTTTTTTTTTTTTACTTGCTCTCGCTGCAGCTTGCTTTCTAACCCTTAAAATGCTGACAACTCGACACAAAAGTAATACAAAATGTGTTTCAAAAGTGATGAAGATCAGCATTTCCGAGTTGTACCCCCGCTTCATGCCCTGACCATGCCACCATACCATAGCGGAGTGCAGTGACGAATGGTCCCAGGTGCTGTGACCCGACCGTATATGGCCTTACGGTGTGGCACGACTCAAGCAGCACCTATGCGTCGTGATTGAGCCAGTGAGCGAGATGCGACCTGCTAGAGCTCTGCAAGCCACAACTTTACAGCCTGCAAAAGGTGGGAAGATGCCGCTCCCTTTGCAGAGCTTGCAATAGCTCACCGATAAGCTATTGCAAGCACTGGGAGCCACAGAGTGAGAATGAAAGCGCTTGTGAATGTGAATTAGTGTGTAAATTATGCGACTATACATTAACATTTAAAACAAGTATAAAAATATATGTACTAAAAAAGGCAAAAAAAAAATGTCTCCTGGTGGGCTCGCACCTAGAGCTCCACTGCCTGTGACTTCAGTTCCCTAAGGCCCGCTTCAGACGGGGAACTTTTCCAGCAATTTGCAGGATGCTGGCGGGTTCCTCTCTAGGTTTCCCTGGATCAACACGAATTACTGAGATCGGTTTCGGTTTGAAACGGACGAGTGACTCGAACCACTCGGAGACGTTTGAAGCTGCAGCAGCCAATCAGGGACATGATATTAACACCCCTGTGGTGGTGATGATGACAGCTGAAGATTTGGTTACCTTTTCAGAAAGATGAGTTAGTATTCTCAACGCCATTCAAAGATATAAAAACGCGTTTGTAGCGCGCAGTTGTGCGTCTAAATAGTGCAAGAAAAATCATTGAATGATGATGATGGCAAGTCGTAGCAATTCGGCTGCTGCGTGTGAACGCAGGCTGCCCGTGTTGCTGGTGTTGCGACGTCAAGTTACTGGGTGAAATTGCCCCGTCTGAAGCGGTTGCCGCTGTTAACGTGATCTGCACC
The DNA here is from genome assembly GCA_013358835.2 of Ixodes persulcatus. Lineage (NCBI taxonomy): Eukaryota > Metazoa > Arthropoda > Arachnida > Ixodida > Ixodidae > Ixodes > Ixodes persulcatus. Next base: position 3,950 of record JABSTQ010006943.1, read on the forward strand.
TCTCCACATTTTTTATTCTTCTTGTGGATACTTTCATCGGTATATTTTAAAAAGAATATTGGACAATAAGAAATTGGCGGAATTTTTTCTAACACTCCGTGATGGAACAGAAATGAAGGCACCTTGCTCCGCTTAATTTCTTAAAATATATCCCAGTTTATTCATTGGTCTTCTTCAGATGAATGGAACATTACTTGAACAAAACTTGTACCACGACAAAAAGAATATGGTGGCAGTTCAAATGATTGAGAAGAATGGGACTGTGGAAGTGGTAAGATACAATTTTAAGTTAATAGAACGTGTGTTTCAGAAACGTTCGTCCAGCTTAAATGTACTCCACCACTTGCAATTGATTTACTGCGACAGTAAAATTGACTTATGCGAGCCAGTTATACCCGGTTACGCTTATGAAAGTTCTAATTTTGAATGTAGCCCCCTGTTGTATACAGCTTCAACTCATTGGGTTTGACTCAATTGAAACAGAACACGAACAATATTTTATTAACGTATCGCACTGCGATTTAGTTTATAGGCACGCCGTCGGTAGTGCACATTATTCATAAAAATTTTGAGGAACAAATTTACCGGAGAAGCGTGCCCATGCAATCTGGATTGCTCTCGGCACAATGTAATGTTATTATGATCTCATGCCATGCATCGGAAAAAGTCTTGCCTCGCTGGTGAAGCCCACAGTGCGGCGCACACAAAGATGCACCGACAACGCATGCCGGACCAAACATATTGGAAACGGCGAAGAGCAGAAGCCTTCTAGTGTTAAGTTGACCAACTGTTAAATTTTCACAGAACACTATTAGAACGGTAATTAATATTATTTTTGAGGAAACAACTAAACGTTCTTTTTCAGCGATGTAACTGTTGTTGTAAAGGAGGCTGTTGAGGAAGGTGAAGTTGTGCAGTATTTGGGGTAAAACGTAGTGCCTTGAATTGTTCCAGCGGGGTCGATGAATCAATCTAGCATTACGGGAACATTTTTGTTTCGTGAAGAATAGAGGCGCTTCAGTTAGGCATCAAATGAATGTGCGGCCTTCGTCACCGGTGTCTGTGCCGAAGCTCGACAGGAAGGGGCATTGTGTAAGACCATCGGCGTTCAAGCCCATCTTACCACTTATGTAAATGAGAATGAAAGCTTGCATTTCGAAATCTAGAATTGAAATTCCCAGTCTTTCTGGAAAGTTATTTAAGAAGCCTAACCAACAAATGCTGTGATGGTAGATGAATACCTCAAAAACGTCATACAAATAAAGCTTGACTCGATACGATTCAGTTCTTAATTGAGTTGTAAAATTGTATAGTCTGACAACCGATGCGATTGCCGAGCACTCGGGTTCTGTTACAGTGTTTTTTAATGGTTACGCTACGGTTCGCACAAGAAAGGAGACAAAAGTTCATATGTTGAGTTGTGTCTAGCTGCGGTAGTGCGCGCTAACCAGTTCACCTGGCAACTGCGTGAAGTTCAGTTAGTACGGTGTCTACCAAGTGTTAAAGTTCATGATGCGTAGTTTACGCATCATGGAAATTGTAAAAATGATTGATAACTTGCAATTGGTTACTCATTTGTGTGGGGGATATAAAAATAGTTGATTCATTGGATACACAATTGTGCACAGCCACAAATAAAAGGACGGAAACGAACATCATCGCAAAAACTGCTAAGGAGCTTGCAAGATGAGAGAAAAAGTGCTCCAACGATTGCACTCCGCGGGGCGTGTGCTTATCATTGGAAACTATTGGCCCAAGGAATTTGATTTGGGTAGCTGCACAATGACATTTCGCTGGGTTCTGCAGTAAGCCCCGCACGCGAGCTAAAAGACAGAACGTTTTATAACCGATAAGGTGACCTTCAATTGTGAAGGAAACAATAATGGCGACATCGAGACAACCAAAAAATGTGAGTCGGTATAAATTCAGGAGAATGAGGTTGTTCTTTCATTGAAATCTTTCTGGCGCGTTGGAAACGCAAAAGGACATAACTTTAAACTCGCGTAGTGCGTCGGGTGTGAGCCATGCGGATTTGAAACACCTTCAGACATGAGCCTGGTATTTCCTGACATTATATGCAAAGAACAGATAAACAAAAACTGAGTGTGTGGTGTCCTCCGGAAGCGTGTCTAAGGCATCAAATACACGGAGCATTGGACAGCCCTCGAAATAAAAGGAGCAGAAAAAGGCATGGTACACGTAGAAGAAATCAGTAAAGAACGTGCTGGTTACTGCTAAATTTAAATGGAAAAAATACAGCGAAACCAAAAACCCGCTGCACCGACATTGTAAATGTTTCTCTACACACTGATTTAGAAACGCAGTCTATCAAATAGAAATTTCAATTGATAGTGAACTGATTCATCCTGCTCCCAATGCGAAATGTAGAAATTTTCGAAAAATGTCCTTCGTTATCTTGTAGCCGTACCCCGTCATTATATCATTGGTAGCAAACTTTTTAACACACCCACATGACTCGCAGTGAATTGCCACATGTGTGTAAGGTGATGATCTCAAAATCAATGCAAGTTTCCTCAATCTCTCGTTTATACCTTTACCAAATGATTCAATGTACATTTCACAACCGGCAGCGAGATCTCGCATGCCATAGCTACTTCACACCTTACAAAAATGTTAGCGTTTATGAAAAACTTTATAATATAAAGTTTACATTTCTAACCTTGTTTTTCGCCGAATTTGTGAAACCAACTGCCTGGAATTGTCTTGAAAGTAAAGGAAGTGAGGTAGCATCTTTCGAAAACAAAATTTCTTCTTAAGTAGTGAACACCAAACCCCGGCCTTAGGGCCAGATGTGCTTGCGGAGGCGTTCTTGCCGTTCCGGGGATGGCCGCGGACTCTCAATAACGCTCGGCCTGCGGCCTGTTGCAAAAAACAAAACAAAAGCAAGCAGAAAACAAAACAAAAAAAAAAAAAACAGCGCTACGACGCGGTTAAATGGCACAGAAAAAAAATCATGAGCCAGTCCACTCTGTGAAGGTGGATGGCCAGCGAAACTGTTTAGCAGACGACAAATACCCGCCTCGAGGACCCGGAGGAAACTAGACACGCCCGACGGGACCGCCACCCGGCGAAAAGTAGACACGCGCGACGGGACTGCCACCCCGGGAGGGCGGAAGGAAAGGAAATTGTCGTGTCTTGACGGGGCAACAGACACAGTAGACCGGAGGACCATGGCCCGAGGTTTATTCCATGGAGGGTGGAACTAGAACGAACCTCTCGTGCTATCAAACTGGCACGACGATAAAGAAGATGAGCGAAGGAACTAAAGCGCCGCCACTATAGTCCCAGTAGCACGCGCTTGGCGGTAACTACACAACACTCCTCCCCCTTTAATTACGTAGCAGCGCCAACGGCAGTATTATACAAAAGTTAGGAGCGAGCTTGGTATCTGTCAGGCGGACGCCGTTCTCTCGATGGGTAGCGTCCTTCAGAAGTAGATCGGCCTGTAGGAGGTACAGGATCCTGTTGCGGGATGGTGTGATGCTGCTGTGGCCCCGGCTCTTGTACCGTGGTCTGGGCACTTGGCTCGCCTGGTGAAAAGACCAGGAACCCCTCAGCGTCGTCGGTGTCCGAAGGTACCGGCGTTGCCATTGGCCGTGTTTGGCGCAAAAGTTGATCGAGGTGCCGACGCCAGATGAACTTGCCTCGAGGCGTGGTAACCTGGACTTGGTAAGATACTGGACCAGTCTTCTTGAGGACGGTGCCACGTAGCCACCTCGGCGAACTCCTGTAATTTCGCACTAGGACATTGTCACCAGGGCAGATTTCTTCTCTGCTTGTTCTCCATTTCTTACATTGTGTAAATTGCTTGTGGATCACTTTCCCCTCTACCGTAGGCTTGATGACATCCAACCGGGAACGCAATCTTCTGCCCATCAATAAGTTTGCTGGCGTCTCTCCTGTTGTTGAATGTGGAGTATTCCGGTAAGTCAGCAAAAAAGTGTTGCAATGCTTCTTCCAGAGACTCACCAGCGGATGACTTGCGTAGTGCAGACTTCAGTGTCTGCACAAACCGTTCTGCCAGGCCGTTTGTGCTCGGGCGGTATGGGGCGCTCACGACGTGTCTGACCCCGTTGTTCCTCATGAACACCTTGAATTCCTTGGACACCAGCTGCGGCCCGTTGTCTGAAACGATTGTTTCCGGAATTCCAAACATGCAGAAAAGTTCACGTAGGCACCTCACAGTGCGCTCGGTTGTAGTGCTCTGCATGGTGAACACCTCTGGCCACTTTGAGTGCGCGTCCACCACCACTAGGAACATGGTTCCGCGGAACGGGCCTGCAAAGTCCAGGTGTAGTCGTCTCCACGGTGCTGTCGGCCATGCCCAGGGGTGAAGAGGCGCTTTGTATGGATCATTACGCTGTTCCTGGCATGCTTGGCAGCTTCATACCTTTCTTTCAAGGTCTGAGTCAATTGATGGCCACCAAACATAGCTGCGAGCCAGCTCCTTATTTCGCACGATGCCGGGATGGCCTTGATGCAGTTCGTCGAGCACGGGCTCCTGCAGCTGGGACGGAACAACAACCCTCATGCCGTACATTAGGCACCCTTGATGAACACTCATCTGCAGGCGTCTGTCAAAGAACGGTCTGAGTTGTTGTTCTTGCACGTGCGTCGGCCAACCCATGCTTGTGTATTCAAGTACTTGACAAAGTAGCGGGTGGCGCGACGTAGCGCGTGCAATCTCCTTAGAGGACACCGGCATTGACTCTAGGCGCAGTCCATAGATGGACCCTCGCAACTATCGTCTTTCCCACTTTCGAGAGGGAACCTTGAGCAAAAATCGGCCTCTGCATTGTCACTGGATCTCTTGTACACCAACGAGTACTTGTACGCTGACAAGGTAACAGCCCAGCGCTGCAAACGTGCTGCCGCAATAGACGGAATGCCTGTCTTTGGGCCCAAAATAGTCTGCAGCGGTTTGTGATCCGTGATGAGAGTGAAAACTCGGCCGTAGATGTATGAGTGGAACTTTTTGATCCCAAAAATAATGGCTAGTGCCTCCTTTTCAAGTTGGCTGTACTTCTTTTCAGCTTCGGTCAGTGTGCGTGATGCATACGCCACTGGACGAGTGCTTCCATCTTCAGTCACATGAGACAGAACAGCGCCTATGCCATACTGGGATGCGTCGCACGCAACTTGCAATGGCTTACTTGGGTCGTAGTGTGCCAGAATCGATGGTGTTGCTAGCGCTGTCTTGATTTGCTCGAACGCTGCTTGACACGCTGTGTCCCAACACCAGCGCTGGTCTTGTCGCAGCAGCCTGTAGAGCGGGCTCGCCAGGGTGGATAGTCGTGGAACAAACTTCCCGTAGTAATTTACCATACCCAGGAATGACTGGAGCTGCTGCTTGCTGGAGGGTGCAGCAACCTTCAGCAGAGCCTCGATCTTCTCTGGCGTCGTGCTGACACCTGCAGCACTGATCACGTGGCCCAGATAACGCAGCTCCTTCTAGAAAAACGCACATTTTTTCTTCTTCACACGAACTCCACGCTCTGACAACCACTTTAGGACTGCTTCCAAATTGGCCAAATGCTCTTCCGGCGTCCAACCGGTGATGAGGACGTCATCCAAGTAGCAACTGACGCCTTTCAGATCTTTCAGCATTGTGTCCATGATTCTCTGAAAAATGGCTGGGGCCGAGGAGACTCCGAACGGTAACCTGTTTACGGCAAACAGTCCTTTGTGTGTACTTAAAGTTAGGTACTTGCTCGACGTTTCAGCCATCACCACCTGGTGATAAGCCCGGTTTAGATCAATCTTCGAAAATTCCTGGCCTCCTGAAAGCGCTGCGAACAAGTCGTCGACTCTCGGGAGCGGATACTGGTCAGTGTCAAGGCAAGGATTCACGGTGGTCTTGTAGTCGCCGCACAACCTTATTCCACCGTCCTTCTTCACTACTGGCAAAACCGGCGTCGCATAATCACTCGTTGTGACTGGTGTTATGACGCCCATGTCTTGCATCTTCTTTAGTTCAGCCTCGACAGCAGGCTGTAAGGCAAACGGCACGTTTCTTGCCTTGAGGAATTTCGGTACGTGACCTTCTTTTAGCGTCAGCTCTGCCCTTTCTTCAGCAATAGTTCCCAGGTCTTTATTGAACAGATTTTGTTCACCTTTGTGCGTTGTTCGGAAAGCGCCAAAACATCTGACCTGGCAATGCTGTGGATCCCGAAGATCCGGTTCCAATCCAATCGGATCGCTTGCAGCCACTGCCGGCCGAGCAGAGGTGGTCCTTTTTCTCTCGTGATGTAGAGGGGAAGCTCGGTCCTCTGCTGTCCGTACTGCACGTCGACGTGAGCAACCCCGACGGGCTGAACGATGTCTCCCTTGAACGTGCGCAGCTTGAGCGTCGTCGGCATGATCTTTGTTGAAGGAGATATCTGACGAAACTGCTGCAGTGTCATGACAGAAACAGTTGCTCCTGTGTCCAGTTCCATTTCCAAGGCAACTTCCTGCACGTTTATTGTGAGTTTTATTGGTTCAATACCAGACGTGGTCATTTCCTTCATGCCAACTGGGTCTTGAACAGGAACCAGTTTCTCCATCGCCTTACGTGGCGTCCACTTCGATTTCTTTTCTTTGTCAGCATGACACACCCTTTGGACATGCCCCTTCTTGTTACACTTGAAACAGATATCCGCAATTTGCGGGCATACCCGGCTTCCATGTTTCGCTGAGCCGCAGCAATAGCAGTCTCGCTGCGTCACGTTCGCCTCCGCGACGGCCTTCACCTTGTGTACGTCCGAAACTCTAGGTTCTGACGCATGTGCTTCAGCGACGTTCTTTTTTGCTGCTTCCATGGCTAGCGCTTTTTCGACGGCTCTCTGAAAAGTTAGCTTGTTGTCCTCTGTGAACAACACACGCTGAATGTCCTCTCTGCGTAAACCGTAGACGAAATGGTCCCTCAAGGACTGGTCAAGTGCGGCTTCGAAGTCGCAGGTTTGCGCCAATTTGCGTAATTCTGCAACAAAGGCTGCTACAGATTCGTTCTCGAGCTGCATTCTTCTGTGAAACTTTGCGCGCTCGCTCATTACCGATGGCTTTGGTGCCAGGTGATCCCACAAAAGCTTCTTTAGCTGATCAAACGTTTTTCTTGCTGGCAACTCCGGTGCGGTCAATGACTTCAGAAGACTGTACGTTTTCGGGCCTATGAGACTCAAAAATGCGTGTACCTTGTCGTCCTCGGCGATTCGGTTGACCAGAAGAAACGACGTGAGTCGTTCCTCATACGACGGCCAGTCGCTCGTCGATTCGTCGAAGGGCTCGATGTGTCCCAGTCGGCCGAAGACTTGCGGCACTTGACCCGTCGTTGCCGGATCCCCCGTTGCCATGTCGGCTTCCGCGTAGCGAAGGAACTAAAGCGCCGCCACTATAGTCCCAGTAGCACGCGCTTGGCGGTAACTACACAACAGAAATTAGGCACGCAGGCCCTTGGGACGGCGACAAAGAGAAGGTGGTGCGAACATAGACATGAGCGACGTGGGTCGCACAGCGGCAATTCTTTGAGAAACCTTATTTATCTACCTGAGAGTCTACTAATTTTAAAAATGGTGCATATCGATGACTAATGTACTGACTAAACCTATTCCACGCGCCGCACGTGCTGTGGCGTCTGCACGCGCGTTCATCAACGCTTTATTTTAGTTATTTACTTCGAGTTGTTTATATGGGGAAGGCGTGCGCGTGCGGCGCCGGCGTCTTCAAAAGAAATTGTTCTAATGCAAAAGCTTAAAACAAATGGCATCTTGCACGCGCGTTTGTCAATGCTTAATTTTGGTTATTTACTTGGAATGTTTAAGGCGGGGAAGGCGTCCGCGTACGGCGCGTGGGGCGGTGCGAGCGTCCAGGGTTTCGTCACTGGACATACAAAAATCCACGGAACCCTAGACATAAACAGCTTCGCTGTAAAAAAATTGTCACTTCTTTTTAAATGCACCTAAGTGCGGGTTGTCTCGCCATATCATGCCTGCATTATCAACGCCAGCATTAGTGCATTATTATTTGAGTTTGTTAACATATGATAAAATTTCTGCCCGTTCTTATTTCTATTGTGCCTAGTGTCCTGTGTGATAACGTTTCCATGATGTCATCATCAGACCTACTGCTCTCATTAGTCTTCTTCATTATTTGAAAAGGTCAAATGTCCTATGCACTTTGATTTATGCCTGGTGAGTTCACTGGTCGCAATTTTCTTTGTAATGTCAATATTGTAACGAATGACAAGGTGAAGACACAAAGGGGAAGTGAGAAACTGTAATGTTTAATAGGGTGAACCTCTTCCCAAGACAAAATAAATAAAGGTTTGCGTCACAGGAGTCGATGGCGGCGTAACAGCAGTATCGAGCTCTGTGCCGAGACTGACTGCGGCTCGGCATGTACACGCGTGGGATTCTGAAACTATCGGCATAAACGATTCAGCGCGTAGAACATTCGGAACTCGAATAGAAAATGTTCTGGAAATAACCAGAACGCTACAATTACAGAAAAAACAAAACGGAGTGTCCGCTCCCAGGCATGGAACCTCGAGCGCTTTGCGTAGGAGCCAAGGACGATAACCTTTCAGCCACGGGCGCGCTGCCTACTTGGCCAGCAACGCGCGGGGAATATTAGCAATACATTGCATTTAAAACGAATGTATATATATTCGTTTTATATATATTCGCTATATACGAATATATATATATTCGTATATATATTCGTGGGTCGTCGACGGGAGAAGGACGAAGTGGCAATAACGAAAAAAGCGATCTGTAACAATATATATATATATATATATATATATATATATATATATATATATATTGCCGCGAGTTCAGCAGACGAAGTAGGCAGCGCGCTCGAGGCCTAAAGGTTATCGCGCGTGCCTTACACGCAGAAAGCCAGAGTTTGATTCCTTGCTGCGGGTACGCATTTTTGTTGACTCTAATGTAATGTTCTGGTAAATTCGAGAACTTCGTTGCTGATTCGAGTTGAGAATGTTCTACACGCCGAACCTCCGACGGCGACTGCTCCAGAAGCCCACCCGTGTACAAAAGGGGCTCCGCGTGGCCATCCGGAGTCAGTTTTGCCTCAGCGAACGATCTTGCTGCTTTGCCGCCTTCGACGCCCGCGACGCTCTGTTGTTATCTTTCTTTTTTCTTTGATTTTTGGGTACAAGTTCGCCCCAATAAACGTTTCAGTTTTCTCAGTTATTCCTTTGTTTCGTCACCTCGTCATTCGTGACAATATACAAATATATATATATATATATATATATATATATATATATATATATATATATATATATATATAAATATATAACGGGCATGGTGGCGGGAGGCCGAAGGCGTGGGTATGTAACTGAGAAGAAAAAAAACCTTGGTGAAAACAGCAACAACGGACGATTTAATCTTCGATGTTTCGGCCGGAATCCGGCCTTTGTCAGGAAGAACTTTTACAGATGAACGCGGGTGGTATTTATACAATGCTACGGTTGAGTCCAAGTTTCAAAAACGGCGGGATGACGGTTGGAGTTTCCAAAGAAGCGTAGGAAGTGTTCCAGATGGGCAAACGTTTATACAATGCTACGGTCGGGTCCAAATTTCGGCGTGATGACGGCTGGAGCTTTCGTGAGAGGGAAGCGTAGGGCAGTTCGTATCCGGGTAAAGAAACTTGACGGTCGGGGTTAAGTTTCAGGGACAGTGGGATGACGGTTGTAGCTTCTTGAGAGGGGGCGCAGGGTGACTTTGTGTCCGGGCGAGGGGTGACCTGAACGATAGCGTACAATAGATGAAAGTTAACGCGCAAACTAAAGTGCTGTCTCAAAAAATAAATAAATAAATAAATAAATAAATAAATGTATATATATATATACATATATACACATATACAAATATACATATATACATATATATATATATACAGGGTGTTTTGTTTTAAGTTTAACAGATTTTTAAAAAAAAAAGCCGTGAAAGTTACACATATGCCGCCTGTGGAGTTGAGTTATACGGCCAGGGGGACAGATTATAGGGGGCTAATCGTAATGATCAGGTGGCTAATTAATTAAAACTTGTTAATTAATTTTTTAATTAATGAAAATAGACAGATGGTTCCAAATAGAAACTTGCTCAGCGTCATCGAAAACCCCTAAATCAGTCATTTTCAGAAAGACTTTGAGCGCGTGAGAAGCGTAGTAGTGCACTAAAGTTAGCACTCGTGAAGCAGGTACAAGGCTGGGGCTAGATAAGAGACGGAAAAATCGCGCGGGCGCCTTATCGCAACCTCTAGCTTTGTACCTGCTCCACGAGCGGTAACTTCAGTTCACTACTACGCTTCTCACGCGCTCAAAGTCTTTCTGAAAATGACTGATTTAGGGGTTTTCGATGACGCTGAGCAAAGTTCTAATTGGAACCATATGTCTATTTTCATTCATTAAAAAGTTAATTAACGAATTTTAAGCAATTAACCAACTGATTGTTACGATTATCCCCCTATAATCTGTCCCCCTCGCCGTATAACTCACCTCCACAAGCGGCATAAGTGTAACTTTCACGGCTTTTTTTCAACAAATCTGTTAAGCTTAAAAAAAACACCCTGTATATATATATATATATATATATATATATATATATATATATATATATATATATGTATATACGAAAGAAAACGCACTTGAGACGGATGTTGGAGTTATATTATGGGTAAAGGTGGTCGACGTTTCGGCCTGAGTTAGAAATTTTTCAAGGTCTGACTCAGGCCGAAACGTCGACCAACTTTACCAATAATATGTTTTAAAAACTCCATGAACCGTCTCAAGTGCGTTTTCTTCCCTAAATACTTTTCGTCATCCTGCGCTACGTTTTCTCTTTCTCTCTCTCTCTCTCTCTCTCTCTCTCTCTATATATATATATATATATATATATATATATATATATATATATATATTTTATCGAAAAAAAGAAATAAAATCGAACTGGTTAAGCTTGTAATTAAGCTGGTCAAACTGGTCAATGTGGTAATCAAGCTGGCTTATCTGGCAGTCAAGCTGGCTTAAGCTGGTCAAGCTAGAATTTGAGCTGGTGAGTCCGGTTTAAGTAAAAACCACCATTTTCGTACTTGAATCTGGAGGTAGATTCAATGTAGTGTTGGTGGAGCCAGTCTGGTCCTTACCGGTTGAACTGCCCTTTCATGGAGCCAATGTGGTCAAGCTGGGAGACAAGCTGGTGAAGCTGGTCAAACGCCTAATCGTGCTGGCCAAGCTGGTCTTGCTGGGAGCACGCACGCCAGGGTCGGCTAGACCTGATCCAACTGGCCTCGCTGGGAGCGCGAGCGCCAAGGTCGGCTTGGGCTGGGGTGAGGCCAATTTCTTTTCTTTGTCCTCTCGTTTTTGGTAGAAGACTGGGAGCTTTAGGCGCGCTGCGAGCTGCCTTTGTGTGCGAGAAAAGAGATAGAGAGGGGTAGAAACGGGGAATTTCAAACAAGCTTGGCTAGCTTGAATAGGTGTTTGAAAGGACGGCTGTGTGCGCTTTGTGTGGAGACAATTTGGACGGCTGTGCGAGCGAAGCGGGTTTAGAGGGGACAGCGAGCGGCAGTCCATTCAGCGCGGTAAGAAGTTGAACGCCCCGACTGAGGCGTCACTTCGGGTCTTAGAACGTGTGTGTGCTCGTGGATGACGGTAGTGCCGAGGAGTATCGCGAATGCCATCCACGCCACAGGGATTCCTTCGCCTCTGCCGTCAACGCAAGTAGCCGTTTCGCCCCCATCACTGGCGGGACCGAAGTTTGCTCCTCTCATCCGTGTAGTGTTTGTTATCGTTATTGCTTGGTTTCGGCATTGTATAGTATTTTTTTTTCTGTTGAGAGATAATCAATCTAGTTTTAATAACACTGTTTGCTTTGCACCGAGAACTACTGTCTGTGCGTCGGTTAGTACTGTGTCAGTGACGGGGATGAAAAGCGTGTAAGCTCATGTGAGGAGGCCGCGAGTATGAAAATAATAAATAGGATGTCGAGTTGGCTTTTCTGGAGAGTTTCGCTTGTTTATTTTGTGTAAGAATTTAATCCGGTCAAACTGGTGGGGAAGGTGATCAACCTAAGCAGCATGACCAGTTCAACCAGCGCGCACACATTAACCAGCGTGACCAGTTCAACCAGCATTATTAGCATGCCAAACTGGGCATGATGGAGCAATGACCAAGCTTGAAGCTGGAACACGCGTACCTGCTTGAGCTGTTTTTTTCAATAGAAAATCCACCTTAGATCTATTGTGACTGTTTACTCTAGTTTAAATTTTTTGTGTTTAAATAATTATTTAGGCTTCTTTAATAAGTATTTCCTTGTTTATACTGTTTTCTAAATATTCCGGCCCTTGAGACTCCGAGAGGTCCTTTATCCGATATATTAGCCAAAACGTTTGGACACCCCTGTTTTAAAGCAACATGCTCTAATATCAAGACGAGGGCGCAGAAAGCTGATTCAGAAGATGGAAGCAATGAAACATCGGAATGGAATGTTTGTTTTGATTTATCCATAACTCGCATTACAATGTTTCAAAAGTGAAAGACAAAACAAGACTAAAGTTTTGGAGCATTCTCCATGTTCAGCAGCTAATCAGGAAGAAAAGCTGCCTGATGACACTGCATCCTCCTCAGAAACTGAATCACGTATTCAGTAATGGAACCCTTATCCAAGGTTACATATAATTTTTGTCCGTACCGAAAGATACTAAAACCTCTTGCTACGTTATTTCCCCTGTTGTATTTACCATTCTCGTTCTTTAATTCTTTGTCCACCCCTCTTCCTGCTCTAATGCCATAGGAACCGCAGCATGTTAATATGTGAATAATTAAATAAGATTTCTTTCAGTTACATAAGACTATAACTGATTTACGTTTATGAGGCAATACCAGAGGTTGAACTCAACCTTTCCTTATTTAAAACATGGTTGGCTTAAATCATTAGCGATGGGGGTATTGACAAAAAAGCGGCTACTATGCAGCTTGACCTTCCCTTGATACCAAGCAGAAAACCATAACACGACACTAAGAAGAAAAAACATATTCACGTAAAAACATGAATTATAGAGGCGGTGAGCGCGTGTATACAGTATTAAGTAAGGCAGTTTTGCTTTGTGAGGTGACATCTCTTTCTAGGGATTTAAGATGATTTAGTAGTTCAGAGAGGGCATAATTAACTCCCTGGCGTACAGCTTAAGGGGCCGATTGAGTAATAGGCCATCGAGGTATCTTACGAGTGGAATGTACTGAATTGTGCAAACAAAGGTCAGCATGGCTTAGAAAATTTTTAAATTTCGATTTTATGACGGATTTAAAAGCTTATATTAATATTTAGGAATATATATTGGATACAACGGTTTCTTATAAAATACAAGTAATGATGGATAAAACGAAGGTACATAATATTTACTCAAGCTACTGCTTGAGTAACTTTTTTTTTGTATCACTTTGACTATATTGTAATTGGTTGAATCGATTGATCTCCAATCTTAATTCGCATAATATAAGCTTGGATAAAAAGTTATGTATAAATTTTGAGTTTTGTACATGACAAAAATATTTTCAATGTTTACTTATACGGTTTTTGAAGTTTATTGCAAGCGTGTCTAATATGCTCATTATGAGTCATGTTATAATAGAGAAAAAAACATTTCAAGTTTTTACGTGGTCAACAATGTGAATAATCTGAGGACCATTTTTAAGAGGAACGGGCAAGTTTAGCTGAATTTTTAAAATGTAATTGAAATATCACGGCTGTGCTTTTGCTACCATTACTACAAAAATTATATTAGCATCCTTTTTTAATCTTGATAGGAGACTATTTGTTTGGTAAATAAGATTTCCGAAAGGCCTAGAGCGCACCCGAAGTCTTCAGAAATCCTCCGCCCCAACCAGGGCGAATAACCTCATTGCTCAAGCCTCCCCACCTGTGACTTAAAGCTGCCTATCATTCCGTGTAATCGACGGTCGAGGGGTAAGCCTGTGGCATTACCCCACGTAGATAAATGTGTGACGCTGTAGGTGTCCTTCCGTGCCAAGTAAAGGAGACCATAGTGTTTGTCATAATTGACCCTTTCGGCGAGGAGTAGTGTGCGATACATTTTACTGATCGATGACGGGTAGCTTTCGCCGATACAATAGGCAGATCTACTGAACCTGTACTAAGATGTCACCATAGTAGCACATTGGTGGCGTTCTGACAATAATGGCCGAAGGACGATGACCCACCACGTGAAAATGAAGAGTTAATCGTGGCAGAGGTTGGATAGACCTAGCTGCGCCAAAATCTTTGCTTCAGCTGCCTTGCGATGATCTCGATACGGTGGTCGAGGGAGTAGCAGAGGCTGCATTATTTACGCAACTTCGGCTTTGATAATCTAGATTATGGGAATGAATGGGTCATCCTGTTTCATCCTGTTTTATCGTCTACCATAGATGCACAAAACCTCGCATAATTTAAAAAGAGCAGCCCAAAGGTACGATGTGCCTGAGGTGTTTTTAGCTCCAAAAAGAATGGCGCAAATCTGTTCCAAGGTTCGCTCGAGAGCGGATAACCTCAACAAATACAAGTGCCAGAAACGCCACAGCCACCCTTATGTGCCATGTTCAATTGGCGTGGTGTACAAAATCCCTCTAACGTGTGGTAAAAGCTATGTGGGCCAAACTGGACGGTGCCTAAACGATCGCCTTCTCGAGCATGATCGTTCACTAAAATCTACGGTGGGCGGTCACCTTCCCGTTCATTGCAATTCCTGCTCGTGTACTCCAATTCTTAAAGGCACAACAATAATTGGACATTATCGAGACAAGACGACTCGCGAAATCTTGGAAGCACATAGCATCAACAGCCTGGGGGACTGCTGTGTTAGCCACCCATCAGATACACTACTTCAAACCGAAACCTTGTTTTTAGATCGGACTATGGGGCAAAGACATTGTAGTTAAATGGTGTTGTGTCGCGTGTGATACGCACTGCGCGCCCCGCGTGTCTTTCAGATCGTTCTCCTCTTCTTCTTCCTTTTATGTATAAATTCAGTTGCGAGTCAGCGCTTGTGTGTCCTGCATGTTCCTTTTCCCTGTCCTCGTCCTTTTGTGCGCTGTTCTGTTCATCATGTCTCAAGGTCCTAGGTTATTTGAGTAGGTCGTGGTCTTATGCTTTTTAAATGATCCGTGAGCCGGAAGGATTATGCTGCACTCAAGCGTGCAGGACGCGGCGAGAGAGGCATGGGGCGAGGACCGCCGTACTTCTATTCAATAAGCCTAATCGGGTCGCTATGGCCGCTGAAGGTATATGTTTCAACAGGGACTTTAACAAAGATTAAGAGGTGCAATGCAAGCGAGTGCGGACTTCATTTGTATACAGTGCTGAGATGGGCTATTTTGGCGGCGGAGTAATGGAAACCGAAACAGTGACATCCCTCTAAATTGCCAAATAGTTCCCATAATGCAACGCGCGCAGCGTTGCATGCACGAATTTTTGGAAGAAGTTTATTGTGAATAACCAACTTTTGATTAAACCTGTTTCTTTGAAGCAGACGAAAAGTTCCACAAGTTTGTCACTTCGTATTTTGACACAATTCCTTTTATCATGGGTCGCAGCGTCTACCTCCTAAATCTGCGTAGTTTTCTTTCGAGTACAATGCATATTCAGATTCCCGCGCAGTGGACACTGACTAGACACAGGAATTATGGAAAAAAGCTAGCTTTTGCAGCAAGGTGTGTAGTTGGGCGAGTCGGTGCATGATGAAAATAATCAAACCACTGAGAAAAGGAAACAAGGGCAAGTGAAAGCACGGTGTTTGTGTGTGCTTTCTATTTGTTTTTGTGATATAGTTTCCGTCTTATATTTATTCTTGGCTCGATGCTTGTCTCCAGAGTTTTAAAAAGCGTGTGTTGGAAACTGTCGGTTTGAGTTATATTTACAAGAAACAGCACTAATAATAATTTAGTTATATTTTCCGAGAGGCATCCTTGGTGCAAGGCTTAGAATAATCCCACTTCCTCTCGTCGCTCGGCAGGGAAATGGACCCATTGCGCACCAGCTTTTTGAGGTTGAGTTATCAGCACTTCTTGGATACGACTACATTGGTAAGGTGCCATATTTTATTGATAATATATTGGAGCGCTTTTATTTAAGCGTTCTCTTGCCCCAAAATGTTCACTGCTTTTCCCCGATGTAACCCTTGCGCTTCTTCTCACACCCGTCACACTATTTCCCCTTGAAGCAACCGCAACTTCTGATTCTGGTTTTTGTGGATCTGCCCGCGTAACGAGCAATAGAATCACCGTGTACCACAAACATGCTGAGACGAGAGTCGTGTTTCACATAGCACATCTGGTCATAACGCACGTGATAATAGTAAATGAACCTTGCCAGTTTCTTTAAAGTTTCCGTGAAATGTTTTCTTGCCGTAGTAGAATATACAACCACACCCTGTAACCAGGTTTAAGTGACTTTTGCAGGTTCTGCTAGTTATTGTCGTGTTACCAAGTGGAAGACTAGGAACCGGGAGGAACTTGGAACATCGTCATTTATTTCGCACGTACTTTGAAGTATTTTTCATTTCCCTCTACGCACGCGTTCCCAATCGCCTTCTTCTTTATATGACATCTTTTTCAATTCATTTATGTCCAAAGCTGCCTGGTGGGTGCGATACCTGCCGCTCCACGTTATTGTTTCTGAGGTGTCGGTGCTATATTGGCTGACTTCCTGGCGTTCCACAACAGACGTCGGGGGCTGCAGATGGTGTATTGTGCGTCTCACTGTAGCTTTCCTTGTTTCCACCATGTACAATCACAGCAGCTTGTTGTTGCACGATCCCCTGAGAGGCTACACCCACGGGTGTCCACACCGCTGTGTGTGTGGCGGGTGGGGGGGGGGGGTGGTAGCATTTTGCAACATCTAGTATAGTGGTGTTAATTGTAGTGCGAGGCTTGGTCTACGTTTGCCGATACATTCGTACGCGATGCCACTGAGGCTTTAGTGTATTTTGTGCAGTAGGAACTGTTGAACGTAACTTCCGCCCCATCGGGAGTTCCGCAGTAGAGAAGCCTTCTGGTTTTGGAGTAGTTCGGTAAGCCAGAAGAGTTGTTACCACGTTGGGGGACTTCCTAAGCAGACCCTTGGTTGTTTGTACCGCTCGTTCTGCTTCTCCTTTACTTTGATGGTAGTAAGGGCTTGAAGTCATCAGTTTGACACCCCGCTTGTTCGACAACCGCCGAAAGTAACTAGATTCAAATGGAGGTCCATTGCCTGAGCGTAATACTCTCGGGTAGCTAAGTTTCGCTTATATCTGGCAGAACAATTTAGTTATGTGTTCTGTGGTTGTTCTTGAAAGTTCTTCCAACTCTAAGAAATTCGATTAGTAGTCAATGACGACCATGTACTTCTTTTCGCTCAGCTCAGAAAGGTCTGTTCCGATTTGCTGTGACGGAAGATTGGATAGTGGAGTCTGAAGAGGCTGTGTGTGTGGTCGTCGATACCGAATGTAAGTAGGACATCGGCTGACCTAGTTTTGTGTCTGCGTGCTGATGCCGGACCGCCACTCGGCATCTCTTGCTCACGCTCGGCGTCGGACGACCTCTGGATGTTCGTAGTGAAGTCGATCCAGGAATTTACTTTACAAGTTCGGTTCGACGACCAATGTGCCGTTGGGCATTAGTAGCCCTTGAGTAGTGCTAATGTTTGCAGAAAGACTAGCAAACCGTTTCAAGTCCGTAGGGAGCGTTTCTATTGCAGTTCATTGTTTGCCGCAGTATGTAATTACCATTGTCGTTTATGGGTTGTGGGGCGCTCGGCCCACCACGCGGCGGCCAGTCGGCAACTAGCGGGGGGGGGGGAGCGGTTCCCGGTTCCCACCGTCTTAAGGGGATGGCCTGAGCGGCCGACGGTAGTAGTTGCCCGGAGCGGTTGGCCAGAACTGTGCTGGAGCATCATGGTAATAAACCCTCCTTGACCCCAAGGAACAAGTCGTCTGGTTGATTACCTGCGGCGGACGGCGAAAGCCGAACGCCACAAGGGTCCTTCTTCAGTTCGGACCTGAGTCTTGCAAAAGATTACGCGGACGCAGGGAGCAAGTCAACCGTGAGCTTTTTTCTTACTCAGGATACCGTCTGGTATCCTTTTGTTGCTAAAGATGTCCTGAACAGGACGTCTGTGGTGTACACCTGCTTCACCGGTGTATATAAAATCGTGAAATTGAATTCAAAAATTTGCTTTCGCACCACTTCATTATTGGGATTATCCCGTGAAGACGTTTGCTGGGCAACAACGGTACCAATGGCTTGTTGTCTGTCTCAAAATAAAATTCCTGTTTTATCAAGTAGGTGCAAAAATGTTCACAAGCGCACTTGATCGTCAAGGCTTCTTCTTTGACTCGCGGGTATTTCGGCTCTGCTGGAACGGGGTTTTCGAAGCGTATGCAACTGGACATATGATGTCATCCTCTTCCTCCTGGAGCAGCACGGCTCCAAGTCCATACAATGAAGCATTAACCGTTAGGGTTCGGTGCACGTTCGGGCTGTAGAAAGCGAGGGTTGGAGTTTTGCAGAAGGGTTCTTTGATTCTTTGAAATAAGTGTTATTCGGTTTTACTCTAGAGATAGCGCACATTCCCATTTATAAGATCTCGGGGTAGCTTGGCTTCCTATGCTATGTTCAACAGAAACCTTCGTAAGTGGTTCTCCAACCCGAGGACTGACCGCAGCTCTTCCAAGTTCTCAGGAGCCGCCATCCTGACAATTGCTTCTGTTTTATTGTGCTCCGCCGCAATACCTCTTGTGTCCAAGATGTGCGCTTGAAACCTCATGCTCCGTTTGCTGAGCTCTCACTTCGCTTGCGGGGTCGCCCCGGCGTCGTGTAGGCAGCGAAGTACCAGTTTGAGGTTTTTGTCATGTCTAGCTTTGTTCTGTTCGTAAATTAAAATGTCATCCCTCTGACAAACTTGGCCAGGGACTTCTTTTAAAACTCTCGGAATTAAGCGCTGAAAGAAGTCTGGTGCTGTTGCAATACCAAACGGCCGTCGATAGAACCGTCGATAGAATAGCCAGTGGCCCCTGCCAGTAGCCTGCATTCGCACCTAGCTTGAAAGAAGACTGTCACTCCTGCAAGTTGTGCCAGGGTTTTCTCAACTGCCGGCATGATATCCGTTCCCACACGATGTGCTAGATTAACTGTGTGTAGTCTACACAGATACGGAGAGAACCTTTCTGCTTTTTTGGCTACAACCATGGGTGAGCACCAGATTTGGCGTGATCCACTTTCTGGATGACATGCAGGTCTTGCATCTCATGAAACCCCTGTTCGATGCTGAGTAGAAGCTCGGTGGGCATCCGTCGTGGGTACGTAATGGCCAAAGGCTTAGCATCTGGGTAAAGTCTGTCCTGTAAGTTACCTTCATTTTCTCCAACCCTTAAAAGATGTATTGGTCTTTGTTAAGTAGTTGACCGTACTCCAGTTTGCTGTCCACTTTGATCTAGTTCAAGCTTGGCAGTACTTGCACAGTTTAGATCGCCGGGCGGCCGAGCAGAGGATGGCGTAGTCTTTCCCATACGTAGATTGTTTCTGTCGTAGTTCGGCCGTTCCAAGTTATGGTCGCCTGGAACTTCCCGGAAGTGTTCAATGGGGAGTCTCCTGCCCCGCGAATATATTTTCTTGTTGGCTCGAGCGTTGACCTTGTTTGAACTTTGTACACGCTTGGAGGAATGGCGGTAACGTCTGCCGCAGTGTTCACCTTGAATGTTATGTCCTGGTGGTTTACTTTAGATTTTTAAAAAAACAGGGTACTCTGTTGTTCGCATGTATCAGCTCGGCGAGGAACACTTCTTAGGAACCTGTTTTGTTCTTCTGTGTGCTGTAGGACGTTGCCGTAGGCTTGGAAAGACAGACGCTCTCGAAGTGTCCTACCTTCTTGCGGGTGCTGCACTTCTTGTCCCTTGCGGCACATTGAGTTTTTGTGTGCTTGTAAAAGCTGACGGACCATCGGCATTTCCACGCCAAAGTGTTAGAATCTCCTTAAAAAGTTTGTGTGCTTTGCTTGTGTGGATTTCTTTCTTTGCTATTCGCTTTTGTGTTTGCTTTACGGAGCTCCTCGATTTCTCTAGACCTTGTCCTATTGCTGAACAGCTCCGTTTGCTACTGTTCAACTAACTGTCTGTAACGACTGTGCAGACGCTGTCGCACTTTCAAGGGTGAGCTTAGCGTCGAGACGAAGTTTCTTTCTCAACTTTCTTTCTAGGAGACCTACAACGATGCGATCTCGGATGAGCGGACTTCGCTCCTCACAGCCTTGTCTATAATGGAATAAATCCGTCAATTTATGTAAAACTGTAATAAAGGCCTCGAACGTCCCGTCTGGTTCTTGACTGCTCATGCTAAATTTCACTCTTCCAAAGATTACATTTACACGCGAGATGAAGTGACCGGTGAACTTCCTCTTCAGTACGCCGTACTTCCTGAGCTCCGCTTCTGACAGAGTGAATGACGAGAGAACATTTTCGGCTGCTCTCCCCATGGCGTACAGGAATGTGTTTACCTGCGCTGCAGCGTCCCGGAGATAGAGTTTAGAAAGGACCCGGTATCGTTCCCACCGGGTGATTCATCCCTTCCAATCATTTGGATCCCTAAAATACAACTCCTTCGGTAGGTTGACAGCGAAGGGGTTAAAGAAAAGGGCCTGCTGCTGCTCTGGGAGGTGGAAGGGCTCAAGTTGTCACTGTTCCCGTTCATGGCACAGGCCTGGAATATTTCACGGTTCTTGTGAGGCTTCTTACAAATGTATTACTTTCTGCATCTTACAGCCTCGGAGTCGATGAAATCTATTTGCAAAACCCAGGAGCTGCCATTATGTCGTGTTAACGAGTGGCACGTAAAGAAGGCTAGGAGCCGAGACGAATTTAGAACATTGTAATCCAGGCGCAACATAAATGACGATGTTCTAAATTTCTCCCGCCTTCTGGCCCTCTTTATGCGACTCCCGGCAACACGGCAGTTCTAGCTTGCCTTCATGCGCTTAAAAACGATAAACAAACGGCTTCTGACGATGTTATTGGTCTATTTAACCCTTAGCGAAAAACTGCATATTTCGAATATATTTATGAGGAACTTAATATGGATATTTTTCACAAATTTTGTTGAAATTAAATTGGCCGAACTTAAGTATACTACAAATGTACTTTTGTCGTATTCTTGACGCAATATTGTCATATTTCTGACGAACTCCAAAACGTAGGGCTGGCACTTCTAATGTACTTTCATCGTATTCTTCACGCAATTTTGGCATACTTCTCACAAACTCCAAAACGTAGGGCTGGCACATCGAATGCAGCTTTAGCTTCTTTCAAGTTGCTTAGGAATTCGTAAGAAGAATGTATTAATAGTGAATTTAAAGCACCAGCAAACTTATTACAACCAGAAATATATTAAAATATATCATTTAAGAAAAATTAAGTTTTGAAGCTTATGCAAAACAAACCTCCAGCTGTGGAACAAAACTCTACGATTACGGCACTCATGGAAGGTTTGTAAGTGCCGGCAGTTGGTCTTACAAACTTTCTATTTTAATTTTTTACCTAATATGGTTTCTATACTGATAAAGTTGCAATAAATGCTGCATTCGGTGCAACTTTATCGGTATTGGAGCCATATTAGGCAAACAAATAAAATAGGTAGCTTGTAAAACCAACTCCAAGCACTAACAAACCTTCCATCATTGCAGTAATCGTAGGGTTTTGTTCCACTGCTGGCGATTTGTTTTGCATAAGCTTCAAAATTTAATTTTTTCTTAAACTTGTTTTAATAGATTTCTGTTTGTAAAAAATTTACCTTTAAACTATCCTTGGCACACGGAGACGTAAATGTGCCAATTTACACATGCAGTTCTACGAAATGCAAGCAAGAATGACAACAGACAGAAACTTTATTCAAGAACACATATGTGAAAGAGAAAATTATACAAAATGTCAGCTTCCAGAATATGCATTTATAGGGCGTAAAAACAGTGCGAAAGGAAATTCATATAAAAAAAACACCTTCGAGAAGTTAGAACATCAAAGTAGGTTAGCTACATTGCGACTGTTAAAAGGACACTGACAGGGTATTTATGCTATCCAAGGTTTCTATTTGTACATGAGAGCCTACCCTACCCAGAACACAATTCACAGCTCGAAATTCGTTTTCTTTCCGCTTGAAAACCGCCGATCGAGTGATCGAGAACTGGACGGTTTGAGTCGCGCTCGCTCTCTTCTTCGTAGGCTTGTGCAGGATACAAAATATGGCCTTCTTCAGGGTGCAAAATGACTTGCAAAACAAATGTATGGCTAAAAGTAGGCTTTAAATGATAAACCGAAATTAAATTCTCAGTGTCCTTAGACAGCAGGAAAAAAACCTTCACAGAAACACGTTTCTAGCCAAAAGCTCAACAAAGTTGCAAATAAATTAAAAAAAAACAAAAACAGAAGCAAATTATGTCACCCAAAGAACCATGCAACTTTTAAAAATTAACATAAAAATATAAACAAGCTCATGAATGAACTTCAAATATGTGTGTATTTTATTTTATTTATTTTAATTTACGTATTTTAATATGTACATTAATGCCATTGTAAACATAAGTCCTGCAAAATTTGTCATATATGCCGACGACAGTAGCCTATTCTTTTCTTCAGATAATAGCGATGATCTTGTCACAATCGCCAATGACACTTTGTCCAAACTTGGGGCATGGGCAAAAGATAACTACTTAAAAATTAATACTGATAAAACTAAAGCTATCATATTTCGACCCAAGAATAAGTGCGTAAATCTAACGGGAAGGATTGTGCTCGACTCTACGCCAATTAAAATTGTCAGTAATTTTAAAAGTCTTGGAGTCATATTTTCGGAACATATGTTGTGGGACAGTCACATTAACCACTTACTTGCAAAATTATCTACCATCATAGGTCTGACATTCCGTAATGGCAAAACACTCCCAGTCAGTGTGAAGCTATTAATTTACAATTCTTTATTCTATTCTCATCTGAGCTACTGCAACCTCGTCTGGGGTAACACCACTTTCACAAACCTGCAAAAATTATTTTTACTGCAGATAAAAATGGTTAGAATATTATGCAACCTGCCTAATGATTTCCATACAGGCAGTTTGTTTAAGAAGTTTAGCTTACTAAAAATTCATAGCCTTTATGAATACAGATTGATTCTGAGTTTAAAATCAGAGAAAAGGAAACATTATAAATCGTTGTCAACTCTAGCGGCATTGACACCAAATCTACACGTTCACTTAACTAGACACATGGAGCATTGGAAGGTTGTGTACTGTTCTACTAACTATGGTAGGCAAATGCTGCGATATACCATACCAAAACTGTTAAATTTTCTTCTAGAAAAAGAAATTTGTATTGACACTATCTCCTTCAAGGCTTTGCGTTCTCTTTATCTGTAGCAGTGATTTACCTCCCCCACTCAAATCATTCTTTAAATTTGTTTATGCTATATAGAATGCACTCTTTTTGTGTTTTTCGGATTTTTGTCTGCAACGACTGTGCATGCCGTCTATTTAGGTGATTAATAACTGTTTTGTAATCTCGTGCATATATATATATATATATATATATTTGTTTTTGTTTATTTTCTGCTGCAATGCCAATGTACGGGGCCGAGGGCTGGTCAAGCCTCCTTTGAGGCTTTTACCCTTTGCTCCACCATGCTTCATGGAAAATAAACTATAATTATTATTACCTAAGCTAAAAAATTGCACATTTTTTAAAATAAATATATCACAGTCCACTTAAAAAAAAATCTAGCCTAAGCTCAGCACGATTGTATAAAAGTAAAAAAAAAGTTATATTACCCAAAGAACTAACCAACTTTTAAAAATGAACACAAGAATGTAGAGAAGCTCATGAAACGGACTTCAAATATGTAGGCTAAAAAATGCACATTTTTATAATAAACATATCAAAATGTGCTTTAAAAAACTGTAAAAGGTTACTAGTTTTTTTTTCGGCGATTTGTTATTGCATCTTCTGGCCAGGTACCGCCGTACGCTGGCGACTTCCTCGTTGCAGAACTTCTCCATTACGTAAGCTGGGAAAAGAAAAAGACGGTACTCGCAATGTAATTATGATTAACCACGAAGTACTTGTCAACATGTGCAAATTCACACTAAACAAGGATTGTTTACATATTCCACTTGGTCATATTCTTGTTAATATATTATTCCACCTCCCTAAATGAACTGTTGCCTATTAGACAGTGCAGTGATACCATGCAAATGATTGGGATTCTGTTGCAACACAAATGAAAGATTAGAAAAGAATAATCTTTCAGAGCCGGTTGATGTTTACGTATTTTATCCTCGGCCACCGGGGCTCTTATTGCTGCAGAGAAATATGCAAAGCAGGCCCATTCCATTGCTTTTACCTGATATTATGTGGTCAAAATAGACACTCCAGCCACCGAAAATAGCATTTTACACAAACAGCTGTTATTCCAGGGAATGGAGTTATCGTACGTCACAAAATCTATGTAATCAATACTGTGACCGCTCCAATATTATCCCTGGCGCCACCACAGACTAGGCGGCATTTCTATATACAAAGTGATCCGTTCTTGCACTCTTGCAAGAAATGGAAAAAATTGCTCCCTCCCACACAACGAAAAAAAGAAAAGGAGCATTTTGAAGAATGCCGCTTGACGTTTAGGTGAGGCTAGGATTTAACGAGGACGCCACTGCACGGCGCTTGCACACTAGAAACTGGCAACAGGGCGAACGTCCGTTGAAGGACATCGGGCAGGTATAATTTACTTACCATGAAGGCAGCAAGCCTGAACATGTAATCCGAGATCGCTGGTATATACCGCAATCACAAGTGAAGCTGTCTTAAACACTCAAAGTCGCGCGCACAAACACAGTATAAACCTCCTTTAACTTCAAAGTCGGCACGGAATCCATACACTTGGTGCGGGCACCGGCGAGAGCCTCGCCTTCGGAGGGGTGCCCGATCACTGCGGCACCGCTGGGAAGCAGGAGGCCGCCCAACTGGCCAAGCTCGAACACGACGACGGTGAATTCTGGCTGTCCATGCGTGGAGCCCCTCGAGGACGTGAAGCTTCTGGTGGCACGGGAAGCCCAAGCCAAGCATTTCGACGCGAGGTACGCGGCGGAAGACCGCCTCGCTAGGCAGCGGCAGGCCGTCATCCACCACCTCCCAAAAAGCCGTCCCTCGTCCCCAGTGATGCTGCGGCGGCTCAGGCCGAGCGCTGACCCGGAGTGCGGGACCTGTGGAGAATGGGCGGGCACCAGCCGCCTGCCCGAGTTCGCGGATCACACTGACGATAGCGGAGAGTCAATGGCGGCGTTCGGCATGACTCACTAGGCCACGCCAGTGGCAGACAAGCGGCATCAATGCCGGCCTTTCCTGCACAAGAGAACAGATCATCCGTCCGCATGAGACGCCACAAACAAAAGAAAAGTTCCTCAAGGCGCTACTCACCTTCCTCGATAACAGTGGACTGCTACTATCCATGCGAGAGCCCTCAAATCGCAAAATTTCGAACAAAGAATCCAGAACTCCCACGCGCGTCTACAAAACGAAGGAGGACTGGGAAGACGCGCAAAATGGCGCAACCAGCGCAACCGTCGTCCTGTCATTCCTAGAGCACTATATAGCTCCTACGGAGCAGAGTAGCGCAATCCTTTGATCCGCGTGTTTCGCCGACAATATGGGCGACAGGCGTATATACATTTCGCGGGGAGCACAGAGCCGCGAGAGGGAAAAAAGAGAGAGAGAGGAGGAAAGGGGGAGAGGGGCCGCCGTTGATTGGCACTTGTAGTCACGTGGTACGCCCGCCCGGCTGTTGCAGCGTCACCCCCCGCAGCCCACGCCGATGCCGCGTTTGATAATGGGTAAAGTCAGAATTAGTTTTCCAAGCGATGGCATAGTATAGCGGTTAAGGTGTCCGCTTTCTACGCAATGGGACGCGGGTTCGATCCTCGGTAGGCCTACTTTTTTTTATTTTTTTTCTCGAACATTTTGTTTTGTCGAGACATTTGACGATACTTACGACATTTCTTTTTCGCGATGAACACTAAAACAACCGAATGTGTTCGACGAAACTTTTCCAGAGGTGCGATCGGGGACTGCGGGGCTTGGGTTGCCGGCTGGACGCCGCGAAGCGGCGTGTACCGGTTAAGTTTTGTAATTAGCAGCCGATACTGTCGCCGCGAAGCGGCGTGAACGCAGGCGGGGGGCTGTGTTTGCGAGCTCCCCAGTGATACACGCGCCGTTCGAAAAGGTTGGCCCGAGCGGCATGAGCTCGGAAACGCAAACTAGCTAGCGGCACCGCGCTGTGCTGCGCCAGCGCCGTAACGCGACAAAAACATCGGCGGCGGCGGCGTCTGCTCGCGGTTGGGAGCGGCTTGCGGGCGGTGGCGGCCGGAACAGCCGGGCGGGCGTACCACGTGACTACAAGGGCCAATCAACGGCGGCATCTCTCCCCCTTTTCTCCTCTCTCTCTCTCCTTTCCCCCTCGCGGCTCTGTGCTCCCCGCGAAATGTATATACGCGGGCGACAGAGCAAGCTCGGCGCGAGTCACGTGGTACTCAAGGTTCCAGGAGGCGGCCCGCCCTAAGGGAGAATACATGGAGATCGACTCAACACAGCTGATTAAAAAAATAAACGCGAAGTTCACACTTTTCGAAACTAGTCTGTCGTGAAGTTGGTAAAGCACTAAACACTTTATCAAAGTTTCCATAATATTGGATGCGTGTGAAATTTTTGAGAATGCAATTTCCAAGGCAATGGCGTTTGAAGCAGACGAATTTTGTGCGCAGCGGAGAGGGACTTTCTGGGTTGGCCGGAGCGGGTCACGTGAACGCTGTGACGTCGCCGTGACGTTTACGCGTCGTCTGCTGCATGATGCCGCTCATGCAATTTTTTGACAAAAATTACGTCCTCACTTGGCACACAACTCAGCGCAAATTATTCTAAAATGTTCCTTTATTATGTCAAAAACTATTGTCGTTCCGTACATCTCCACAACAATGAAGAAACAACGATTTTCTCACGTTCCCCATGCATTTCTGACCGGAGTTGGAACCTCCGGGCGTTCGCCGCTAGTCGCCGAGTGACGGCGTTCTAGATTGCGCTACTCTGCTCCGAAGGAGCTATATAGTGCTCTTGTCAAGGAGGTTAGAAGTACTAGGAGAGGGCACGTTGCAATATTGGTGAAGCCTAGTCATAAAAAGTTTAAACGATGTTGTGGCCAACGTGACCGTAGATCTCTCTGTCAATTGGTGCGCGTGACATGTCACGTGTGAGATGGATGGTTGATTGTAAAAGGATTCCTTGTAGGCTCGCGCGTGCTCCGTCCGGTAGGTTTTCTTAGATCGAAGGCTAGACGTGAAGCAAGCAGCCCCGTCCGGTAGGTTTTATCAGATCAAAGGCGTGAGGACGAGAAGCAAGCAAGCGCTGGCAAGCGTTTGAGGCGGGCGGTTCAGAAAACGAAAGCCCGGCCTGCGCTATGTAAAGACAGGTACGACCTCACCGCGGAGGGGAACAGTGAAGCTTCGTGTTGCCGGGTGCAGGTGCGGAGAGGGATCATAGGACAGCCTGTCAGGCTAGAGATACGGGGGACCGATGCTAGGTAGGAGCCGGCCAGTGAGGGGCCAGCGGCAACAGCAACGAGTCGGACACGCGCCACTGTTCGTCGGTGGCTCAGGCGTTCAACTCAGTCAAAGGAATGGTCGTGACGGGCCAGGATGGTAACGGTCTATAGAAAACATAATGAATTTGCTTCATAGTTGAGGGCACATAACGAGGCGTAGCAAGCGTAGAATCGGTCGGCTCGGCGCGGGCGACAGGCACAGTTTCCAGCTCAGATGGCTGATAAATAGAAACCACCATGCTCCCTGTTACCTGCAACCGTCAACCACGCTACAGTCACGTGATGTGGTCACGTGGGCTTGATAAGTGAGGAGTGTAAGGAGGAAAATGAGAAAGAGGCGAGGCGTCAAGGGAGACTGGCTTGTGGAGGCTACGCGGCTGACGTCATGCCCTCTCATAGTCTCCTATTCTCCATGGCTCTAGTCGTCCCAAGCCGTTGGATGAATGGATGGATGGATGGATATTGGCTGTTCCCTTTATACTGTTCGGTAGCTTGCGCCACCTAGCCTTGAATTATGTAATTCAAAATTTTCTTTTCTCTTTTTTTCGTTTTTTCTCTCCTTATGCTTAATATTCTTCTCCCTTTACCTCCCTGCAACTATCACCGGGTAGGCAGAGTACTTTCCAGAAAAACCTTTGGGGTATCGGGCAAAAAAAATAAAAATAAACACTGCCCCCTGCTTTTTACCCCGGGCGAGGGAGTCGCCAATTTTCCTCTGGTCAACCTCGTTCGTCTTCGAGGACGAGGAGTGTCATTTACCGCTTTCAAAAGAGCACCCGGGTTCGATCCACAGTGTGGGCTTGTTTTTGTTTTTATTTTTTTTTCGCGAAAATGTTGTTTTGTTGAGGCATTTGGCGATATTTACGACATTTCTTTTTTACGATTAACACACAAAAAAAAGGAGAAAAAAAGGAACGAATGTTGTCAACGAAACTTCGCTGAAGTAAATGGGCCGGAATATAAAAATAAAATGCAAAGTAAGAAAAAAAATAGCTCTACTATTGCTGCTATCTGCTTGTGCACGTAACAACGTCGTTTTTTTTTTCAAACGTTTAAGGCTGAACTCCATGGGACGAATATGCTGCGAATAACCGACGAATTTTGTCCGGCGGCTTTTGCTCTGCGCGTGGAATCAACACAGTTGCTGCTACGTCGCGCGCAAAGCGAGCGTGCCGTCGGGCGGCGTTCGGCAGTTATTCGTCACAGAATTTGTCCATGGAGTTCAGCCTTTACTTTTGCTTTGGTGGCAGTGGGCCAGCTTCAAGCGGGCCGCGGGCAGTCGTCACTGGAAAAACCGCGGCCAGCCGCAGGCCTGTTGGAAAGCCTCAGCTGGCCGGGGTTTGGAGACCCCCTGCTCTGTCGAACCTTGAAAGACACTTTTCTGCTCAAGGTTGCCTTCGTGTATCTGTAGGAGTCCGAGTGCACAATGAGTAGAGGCTCCGCACGCTTGAAATATATTTTTTGAGGCACTTCCTCCGTACATTTAAAGTGTTCAATATATGTATTCCTATATATTAGTAACAATGTAGTTTAAATACTCTTAAAGTATGTACTCTTATTATGAGAGCAATTAATATACACTGAGAGCGCATATATTTTAAGCATCCTCCCAAAATATATTCCGACTAAGAAGGGGCGTATATTATTATTGTACTTTTGGAGTATTTCGATCACTCTCGTGTGCTTATAGTGCACTAAAAATATACTAAGTATATTTTTAATATGCTGTTTTTTGCTAAGGGACGCATCATCATGACAATAATGTACTATTCGGGCTGAGAGGGAGGGCCTGGCCGTCTTGAAAAGGCGAGGCCGCACGAAATTCGAATTTCTCGTTCAGAGAGAATGAAAGCGAGCGTATACCGGTGGCGGTACCACGTCGGCATATACCGCGCAAGTGAGAATTTATCTCGGCCTCAGGCAGCGCCTGGGGCAAAACACGGCGCACCCTTAGGCGCTGCTTCAGGGTGCGCCGTGTTTAGGGAGCGATGCGACAGGCGGCGCAGGTAGTACCGTGCACAGGCCGGAGCGCTGTTTCAGCTCATATTGTCCGCGATAGTACAGCTGCGATTTACTTTGCGTTGACTGAGGTGAAACATGGCCGACGGAAAGATTAAAAAATAAGTTTTTCTTTTGACACCATTCGCTTTGCGCAGCCGATAGCATGGCAGTTGGGCGGCGCCACGAAAATCTGACTCACTGGCTAGCGTTTCCCAACTTCGTTCGGCGCCAGTCGGCACCAGAGATCAGTGGTCGGCACTCATAGTTGAGGCACTCACTTCATCGAATGACATTTTAGCGAACATACCTTGGAAGAAAAACGTACGAGCTCAGAGCAGAGCGTCGATCGTGACTTTCGTAAAGAGAAGCTCCCGTAACACTTCGGCGACTCGTGAGCTAACGCCTCTTCGAACGAGCCCGCGAACCCAATGCGTCGAACGGTTTGCGGCGGCAAGCACGCTTGAAGCAGGGGGTTGGGGGCTGAATATCCGAAAGAGACGCGGCGCTGGCTTCTACGTCTACTTCGCACATGAGATAACAAGATAGCGAAGCTAGCCGAGCGTGAACACTGACTGACGTTACATCGGAGTACGCGCAGTCGAAATGACGCCTTCAACAGAACACAGCTAGAACCTTTCAACAGGGGACACGTGCGTTCAAATAAGCTCCGATTACAAAACTTCATGTCTCCTTTCTGACCTTCGGTGTTTACTTTGATCCGTGTATACCAAAGCACTCAATGCTGCAGATAATAAAGTCGTGTATGCGTACGTACCTTTCGAAGCGATTGAAAGTGCGTTGGGTTCCGCTTGGTGCGCACGAGAAAAACGCCGAACTGTCACCCATCCGTCGCTCCGGGTCGCCGGGTGGCCGGGTCGCACGACGAAGGGCGTGCGCAGTGCGCATGCTTCGCGGCTCGGCCAGGCTTGGCGGCTGGCGCGGCTTGGTCGGAGCTCGGCGGATCGGCTACAGCGCGCGCAGGCTTGCTCCTTTCGAACTGCCTCCGAAACTCGAGCTGGCGCGCTCTCGGGTTAACGATGTAAACTGATCTTCTCAAAAAAAGAGGCTGTAACGTATCGTTTGATGGCTGAAATGCACGTATTTTTCACGTCGTTTTTTTACGGTCTATGAATATCGCGAAACAGGCGACGAAGAGTGGTGGGTGAAATGTGCTCGCATGTTGTCGTGAATTTTGTGTACGACGTAGGATCACCCAGAAAGGTAGGTCAATATCAAAAACTGTGCGCGTAAGAAGCAACTACATGCACGTGACCTGTCAAACCTAATAACCCTCATTATTTTATCGTTCGAACTGACATTGTCACGAATCGCGTTCGATTTTGGGTCCCAACACCGGTAACCTAAGTTTTGTTGCATTCTAACAACTGCAATAACCATTTGTTAAAAAACGATCACTCCAATAAGCACATCGTTACTGGGCTTTCTCTTTGGAAGGTAGGTCGCGGGTGTTCCAGCTAGTTATAATGAATGGTTTGGTTGTTGTCTCCCTTTTCAAGCGCGCGAGACTGTGTGTACTGTGTACCCTACCAACAGCCGTATGTACTTGCGCTTTCGATCAATGTTAATGCGCTCGCAACGCAGAATGTTTGTGTTATGTGTGTATCTACCTCCAATATCATTCCCTCTCGTATTGCCGTATGATAACTCCTGCTGTTTTACGATATCATTCACGCGATGTCGTATATGTGGGCATACCGATATCCACATGTTGCGTCACGAACGCTCAATATCGTGTTACGTTTCCTCTTAATCCGCGGTATATGCCGACGTAATTGATGTTGGTAACTTGGTATCCGTTCTGAGATATATGCACGTGATATCATATTTTACTTTTGGCCCGTGATCGACGACCAATATTTATGTATCGTGCGGCCGTACAGTATGTCCATGGTGGTCACCAATATGCACAAGATGTCGTGTTCTATTCCATTAACCGCGCATTATATCGCGGTATTGTTCTCCAATATCGTGTTGTATACCAATAACCTCAAGTTCTATCGGAATATTGTGCTCCGATATCGTGTTGTATACCAATAACCTCAAGATCTATCGGAATATTGTGCTCCAATATCCTGTTGTATACCAATAGCCGCATATTATATCGGGATATTGTGCTCCGATATGAATTCCCATCGTGCGTATTGGATTGATCGGATAACAATAAGTTTTTATTGGTTTCCATCAACTTCTATGGAATACAATATTTCCAATAAGCCGAGTTCATATTGACCTTTTTCAATAGGGTTAGTACGAAGAGTGGGCCTGTAGTCACTATTAAACCTATCAAGCAATTAAACGCAACCCATGTGCTTGTTGTATTGATGAATGAGTTTGGGCTGTTGTACTTAAACTCTCTTGCGCTGTGTTCGATTGTAGCGGGTCGTGATCGCCATAGGATGAACACTGTCATCGTTGGTTGCCACAGACACGCACTTGTTATCGTTTCATTTGACGGCAAGCACCTCTTCGTCGCAGCGCAAGTCAAACTCTTCGCGATCTTTCTTGCTGAGTAGCTTGGTGTCTTCAAGGGGACACTTTCTTAGCCTTCCTTGTCTTGCTGTTCCTGTCGCATGGAAGCCCATGTGTTTGCGCTCTAGCAGAAGGCTGTGTGATGTGAAGAAGTTGTCCATGAACACGGAATGATCAGTTGGCATAGAAACACACTTCAATGCAGTAAGTAGCGCACGGCTGCCCAAGGTTCTGTGGTTGATGCTTCACCATTCTTTCCACAGTAGATATCAACATGAAAAGAATATCCAGAGGAAGAACACGGAATCCACTGCTTATACCCAAAACGAATGGGCTTTCCTTTGATGAACATCTTGCAGCTATGCCGTCCAAAGTAAGGCACCATTTGCTCATCCACTCTGAGCTCCGTTGCGAATACACCGAACAGCAGCAGGCTTTTGTTCACTGCTTGCAAAAGCGTACAAAGTTTCGAAATCTTGTGATCTTTGTTCAGTGTTTCATTGTTGGCTGCGTGCAGGTACTTCTTTATCTGTCGAAACTTGAAACGGCTTATCACTTTTCCAACAAGAGGCACGCTCACGTCTTCTGCTTTGGACCAGTACAAATCCTCTCGCGGTAACGAGTGGTAGCCAGTCAAGAAAAGTATAATCAGGAATTCGTAGATGTCTGTTTTAGTGAGAGTAAACTGGTGATCATTCCTCTGGCGGGCACATCTGTTAGTCTCGGGGAGGAGGAGATCGACCACTTCTTCATTAAATAACTTCTTGAATACATGTACAGGCTCCACGCGAAGAGATTCAGGCACATATGGAGTGATTGGGTCTGAGAAGGTTTCACGAACCTGCCAGTGTGGTACATCTGCCTTTTTTTTTATTTGCTGGCTCTTTAACCTTTTGTAATCAAACTTTTTTGATTGCACTTAAACTACGCCTGCAATATCCTAAGGCAGTGTAGAGGTTAGCAACGTATCAGCATTTTCTTCTTCCTCATCGGTCAAAGGATCATTTTCATTTGATGGTGGCAGGATTACTAAGTCGGCACTTTCGTCTTCGCCGTGGTCTAGAATCATTTGAACTGCCTCTTCAAGTGTCAAGCATCGCCGCCGTGACATCTATCAAACGAGTATTCATGTTATAATTAATCCTGAACACAACCCCAGTCTAAACGCTCAACAGAGGTACCGCCACCATAGCATACAGATTTGGCCATTGCTACCTTTTGGGAACATCAAAGATTACAAGCCTTCAACATGCACAATACCTTTCTCTCCACAAATTCA
This sequence comes from Ixodes persulcatus, assembly GCA_013358835.2. Lineage (NCBI taxonomy): Eukaryota > Metazoa > Arthropoda > Arachnida > Ixodida > Ixodidae > Ixodes > Ixodes persulcatus. Next base: position 37,399 of record JABSTQ010006943.1, read on the forward strand.
ACATGTAAAATGAAAAATAGATGTTTCTGAAACAAGATGTCAAAATATAGAGCGTTTTAGATCTTTAACATACCTTTCATGCCAATTCGTGTCCGGACCGACGAAGGCAAACACAGGAAGGCGCAAAAGACCAAGAGAAAACGTGATTCAGAAGAAAACGAAACTATAACATTGGAACGAAATGTTATTCTCTGAACGATCCATCCATTTAGAACATCTTAAGCTTGATTTGAAGAACTCTGAAGTAAAAGTGAAAAAAAAAAAAACAACTGGAAACTGTTTTACTATTGCAGGTTTTTGTTCCCAAATGGGAACAATGGCCCTTAATGGGTTCGATCGCGCCAACCCAAATAGAAGACTTTACTACCGGTAATAAAAATCAACCATACTTTCGAATTCTTTTAATTTCAAATTTTTTTTGGCGCTCATTTAAGCCATGGCTTCAAGCATTATAGAGCCGTGTTTTAGAGCGCAGCTCTTAGGCGCCCATTTCTGGCTTGAGCGGCGTTACAGTCGGCATTGCCGTCGCCGTCGGCGTAACCGCGCGGTGCATTATGGGACATTTGCCATGGTAAATTCACACGTGACGTCACGCGTGACGTTACGGGGGTCACCGGTGATGTCACTCGTAACGTCGCCGCGCGTTGCATTATGGGTACATTTCTTCGCTAAATTTAGACGAAAATTTCTTCGCTAAATTTACCGGAATATTTTCCCCGCTAGATTTAGCGGGAACATTTCTAAAGTAAATTTAACGGTAAAAATTCCCCCCTAAATTTAGCAAACAAATTCCCGCTAAATTTAGCGGAAACAATTACCAGCTAAATTTTGCGGAAAGTTTTCCCCGCTAATGGTAGCAGAATAGTTTCCCTGGTAAATTTAGCGGGAAAATTTACCCGCTAAATTTGGCGGAAAAAATTCTCTCCTAAACTTAGCGGAAACATTTTCTCGCTTAATTTAGCGGAAAAGTGAGGGAGTTTTCGTAGACCATGTTTCCCTCTCCGCTAAGCTCTCCGCAAAGAAGAAGCCGTTACTGCGCCTGCGCGCCCATAGACTTGGCTGTAGAGTTTTGGGTATCGTAGCGGGTTTCGGAGAACGTTGCGGGACGGCGAAAACGATCTACGAAAACTCCCTAATCCCTGCTAAATTGAGCGGCAAATTTTCCCCGCTAAATTTAGCGGGATATTTAGCGAAAATGTCTTGCTGAATGGGAGGCGAGCAGGAGCGGAGGAGGGGAGGTTACGAATGAGGAGAAGGGGCATAGCTTCCTTTTCGCACCTTCCCTTCCTCCTCCTAAAGAGCTGCGCTATAATTCCGCGTTAAAGGACATTGTAAACGTCCAATTTTTTGTTATCTAGCTATTTCTTCCATCAGCGTGCATTACAAAGCTGCGCATTGTTGATAAAACCCAAATTAAAATTTTACTTTTTTTCAGATTTGTAAAAGAGGAAAGTGCGGACCCTTCAGCAGAAACCTGCCTTCACAGCCCATGCCGCAAACAATCTAAGCAGCAGTAGAAACTATATAAAACGCTCCAACAAGGCCGATGATGTCTACAAATTATGATAATCCCTACGATAGCATTTATTGTTTGTTATAAGGCAGTTTTTGCTTTTTAATAACCGCATTACTTACATGCAGACAGCAAAAAGAAGCAGAAATAAAAGCAGTGCCGTGCGGTATTGGCGGAATTACACGTTTTTGAATAAGATGTCTATGACAGCCCTTCGGATATTTGTTACAAATGCAAAAATAGAGTGTGGGGTTTCCAAAGTCAAAAAGTCAAATTGGACGTTTAGTGTTTATACAGTGTAAGGTCTGCCAGAAGGAGCGACACTGGTCAAAGCTGTAGATGAGAAATTTTGCCAGTGCAGTACGACTGTTAACCTGGGGTCTTTAACCTGCTCACGCAGTTGTGATACACGGCCGAACGCCGGTACCATGCTCATCCAGATCGAAACGGGAAGGGTGAGGCACGAACCCAGGACCCCTGGGTTCTGCAGCGCGGGCTTTCGCTCCACGCGCGTCGAGCTGGGTGTGCGCTTTAGCCCACTCGGCCACCGATTCTTTTTTATTTTTTTATTTATTTCGTGGAATTCAGTCAGAAAACACAAGGCACTTGAAATCACGGTAGACCAAGGCTGTCGCCAGGTCTCATGTACAGGCGTCGACATGCATTTCGTTCATCTTAGGTCACACCAACGTGGGGTTTTCGTTCCACTCATTGGTTCGAGTGCGGTTTCACAAGTCAACATAGTAATTTATATTTAATACTACGTTCAAAAATTCGGAAGATGAATACATCAATTTAAGGGAGCATACTAGTCTGGTCGTTCACCGGGATGATCAAATACATTTCGTATGTGTCATACAGTTTCTATAAAATTCGAGTTTGTTGTCCGGGGAACGTCAGCATTTCTGCCAATCATTCTCGTTTTCCAGAGACTATGGAAACCCATCAGTGTAAACAGATCATAAGGGAAGCTGTCATTCGGGTTTAGAGGTAGGAAACGGATTGTGTAGGCACTTATATCTAAATATTTTTCACAGTTCTTTGTAGCACATTCCAAAGGAGGTATGCATCAGTGAAGAAAATAAACCAATGTTCTATAGTTTCCGGTTGGTTACAAAGGCGGCAGTTCACTGACCACGGAACGAAAATGTTTTTTTCTTGAAGCCAAGGCCTGACAGATAACGTGGAGGAGGGAAGTTTGAATAAAAACAAAAGTTTTTGCTGAAGGTGACGCTCCCATTTTTTTTCACACGTTTAAATACAACTTGTTCCGGACCTTTACCAAATACGCTTCGATACAAAGATACAGGGAACACAACATCAGTCAGATTAGCATATTTTTTTTTCCTGGGAAGTTTATATAGATACTCCAGAGAACACCGTGTTTTCAAAAACTCAATCGCGCGAACTACTTCTACAAGAAAATCGAATGGACGAAATGTGCCTACAGTCATAGATGAGACTACCAAGTATGGTAAAGCTTCTGAAAGTTCTGTATGCACGTAAGTGCGCAGAATATGATGAGATACAGTTTGGAAGAACATTAAACGAATAACCACCTGTTTTAAAAATAGGGGAATCAGCCCAAGACCCCCTCCCCTGTATCTATGGAGCGAAAAACGTTGTTTCGTTGCATGGGCTCCCAAGTAGAATCCCAGACGAAAGTCACAAAAACTCTAAGAAATTTCTGAATCTGGCCTTTCGCGCAGCAGATCACCTGAAGCACGTACCAGAGTTTCACTACAAGGAAAATGTTACAGACTTTTGCGCGTCCAAAGATTGACCACGGATTTGATTTTGTTATATTGGCTTTACGTTTATCTTTACCACATGCTCAGACCAGTAGAGACCACTGTTCCGAATGTAGTTCAAGGGAACTCCTTAATACATAGGAACTAGACAGCTCCACGAAATACCAGCATACGTCGTATGTGCTGTGGCCCACTGGCCGCACCAGAAGCCAACGCATTTTGAATTATTTACCGACGCACCCGAAGCTTCACAAAATGTTTGAGTTAAGGTAAGGACACTATTGACACTTTTTTATCAGCACAGAAAAACGCTATACCGTCGGCACAGGCCAACACTTTTACTTTCGCGGAATGGAAGCGATAACCGTCCACTGTAGGGTTGGACAGTACACTCAAGCAAATATGTTCTAAGTAGAAAGCAAACACAAGAGGGGATAAAGGACAACCTTGTTTAACAGACAATTCTGAATTTATAGGAGTCGAGAGTGAACCATAAACAATGAGACGGTTAGCACAACTTCGGTAGCATTGTCCGATTCCTTTCAATAACGTTGGTCCAGGGTTTATGTGTCTAATTATGGCGAAAAGAAAGTCATGCGATACGCGATCGAAGGCTTTCGTCAAGTTTACTTAAACTTTGGTGACCTGGTCGTTACGCCGAGTACAGCTCTCTATAACCGAGCGTGCGACGTGTATAATGGTCTGTACGCTTCGACCCTTAATTCTACATGTCTGATGGTCGCCAACAACACTAGAAGCGACGAACTGAAGCCGATTTGTTAGAATCTCAGCGAATATTTTATAGTCGACATTGCAGAGAATAATAGGGTGGTATACTTCTACGTGCATAAGTTTATTTGTATTCTTACTTTTGGGGATTAATATTGTATGGCTGCTACAAAAAGATGGTGATAAGCGTTCTCAATCGTAAGCTTCCGGAGATACGTTGTGTAATAAAGGGCACAGTAATTCCTTATACTTCTTGTAAAACTCGATTGGGACTCCATCGGTCCTGGCGTTCTAGAGTTAGGCAACTCATGTATCGCACACCGAATGTCGTCCAGAGCGACTGGTTCTTTAAGTAGTTCGCGTTGATTTTCGCTTATTTTAGGCAATATGAAAACTAAAGTCTCTGCCATTTGACTGTTAGAAGATGGCGTTTTACGGAATAGTTGTTTATAGTGGGATACGAATGTGCCCATTATATTATTATCGTTTGTTGAGAGGGTTGCGTTGCAGTTCAAAAGTTTTTTTTTTTTTTTTTTGAAAGCCCAAGGCGCCTTTCATCATCAATAGCACGCCGCCGCGATGGTGTTTCAGATGACAAGAAACGCCTACACCTAGAGCGTACCGGTGCACAATTTTAGCGATTTTGCTCATAGCGCTGCAGCTGACTTTTGGCAAGTATGATTTCCTCCTGAAACTCACCAGGTTTTTCACATTCTATTTCGTAAAGGCTATTGAGATTTACCAAAAGGGCAGTTTCGTCTTTGTTTGCGTGAAAGGACGCAATACAAGCAAATTTAAGCGCTTCATTTTTTACCTCTTGTTTAAATGAGTCCCATTGGGCGAAAATGCCATATTTTTCACTCGTTGACATGCTGTTAAAACATTCACGAACACGGTTTTGAAAATCATCACTCAAAAGAAGCCTTGTCTTCAATTTTCATATTTCCCATTTTAGACGTGACTTATTACGTTCGTCTGCTCCAATACGAACCTTTACAAGGCAATGATTAGAAAAGGACATAGGTTTTGCTTCATAAGTAGCCGCATGCGAAAATTTTGGCTTGAAACGTAAACTCGGTCAAGCCTCGCGTTACTGGAAGCATCAATGTGTGTGAATCGGGTAGCAGTAACCTGAGAAGCACCGACATCAAATAGGTGTAAGTCATATGTGAGGTTGTTTAGTATGTCAGCACTGATGTCAGGTCTTGTAGGAGGCACTGATCTATCATTGATATTACAGACACAATTGAAATCACCATACATAAAAACTTGCCTATCGGTTTCAATGTTTCAATCCATGTTTGACAAAATTCTTTGTCGAACATGGTTGTAGGCATAAATGCAAATTAAACGGCAGCAGATACCGTTTGAAAAGCAATCACAGCATATGAACCTGCCCTTATCATCCACAGCACGAAACATGACGAGTATTCTAGTCTCTTCTTTAAGAACCAAGGGCACTCTCCCGAGAAGCCATCCGCATGGCTCACACATACCTCACAACTTGAGAGGAAAGGGTCCAAAGCACGAGCTGTGCCCTCGTCGGTCGATATCTTTGTCTACTGGATGGCAACAAAATCAATCTTTTCCTTTGAGAGGACCGTATACATTTGGGATTGACGTGCACGTGAACACAGACCTCTGACGCTGATGGTAGAGAAGCTCAGGGGAGGAAATACCAGGGAAGTGTTAGTTAAGAAAGTAGTTCATCAGCGTCCTCTACAACGTCAGCAGGCTGTGTGACCTTATTTTAAGGGGGCTCACATACCTCCGCTGGCCTGAGTTTTGCGTCGCCCCTCTAGTCGCTGTTGTGGCCAATCGCGACATTCTTGGTAGACTACTAAGACGATTTTTCCGATGTTGGGGCAGGTCGTTTGACATATGTTCCATTGGACGTGGTCGAGCGCTCTCGCCGAGGAGATGATTCCTGTGAAGCAACCGCTGACGTCGTACTTAAAGGAGTGAATTCGCTGTGTGACAAAAACTCCATAGGAGCTGTGCGAGAGTTGTCTTGCACAAACGATTCATACTTTTCATATTCAGCGGTGATCGTCGACAACTCAGGGCTGACGTCAGGTGGTGGGTGCAGTGGGGCTGCCAGCTGTACCCCTGAAGTGGTGATGGAAGGGATGACTTCTTCTGTTGCATCGACCACTTCGCTTATGTCCATTAGGAGTCCTAGAACAACATCTGCAGCTGGGCTTCCCGCTTGTCGTGGCTTGTTCGCATAAGAGGTGACGCACTTACTTGTTGCAGGACCATAGCGTAGGCATTCAGTGCATCGCGGGTTCCTACACACGCGACGAATGTGACCAGCTCGGTAGCATCGTAGACATAGTGGAGGGTGGCCAAGCACGAGCACCAAGCTTCAACAACCGAAGACCGTGAGCTCGTGCGGTATCTGGCTCGCGTTAATTCTCTCGTGAAGGGTCAACGTCACTTCCTTGTTGAGCGTCTCCATCTGTTCCATTCAGGGGCAGCGCCATCTTTCTCAAACAATCGAACGCACCGCACCATAAGACGACAGTGCTTCTTCGATACACTGGTCTCCAAGTGAACTGGTAGCCAAAAAAACTTCAGTTTAACGTCCCTGGTGTCCGGGTCGATGATTAAGCATCGGCGCCCCTTTAAGCGGAGCTCTGGTTTGGTTACAAGTTTGGCCTTGGCGTAAGGGTTTGCGCAGGCTACGTGCCTTCGCAAACGCGATAAGTCACATCCAGACGTGACTTATTTGGAATTGGCCGATTCCGATGATATCCTGGCTGTCAACCACGTCTCGCAAAGCGTCTCGGAAGTCTGTTGCTCGGTATGGCCGCGCGGCGAGATCTATGTGTAGAAAGACAGAATTAAGGCTTAAATTACCTGTCGGTAGACGGGCAAGTACGATCTGGTACTCTTCAGTCGCCATTACAGTCTTAGTTAAATCCTGGCTAAAATGCACGCATATAGGCAAGAAAGCTGGTGAAAATATCGCCGCTTAGAAGCAGTTCGTTTAGGTGTCTCAACTTATGCGGCCCGTTATTATGAAGCCCAGATTCAAGCGGCCCGTTGTCACGCGGATCAGGTTTATGCGGCCTGAATTTACCAGGCCCTCCAACATGCGTGACAATTTCATGCGGTATTTGAGATCAATATTTTCCTGGCTATAAGCGGCCTACGAATATGCGGCCTAAAATTAAAATTGCGGCAAAATGATACAACTCCCCTTTTGCACCACCCTGCGCAGACTTGATGGCATAGACAGCCGGCATGATACTCAGACCAATTTTTTCTTGAACTGGAACACAAGATACAGCAACACAACAAACATCACCCAAGGGGAATCGAACCGGCGCCCGCGAAGTGAGAAGCAGACACCTTAGCCACTACAACACAACCGCACAAATACAATGCATGCGTGGTCGTATGCTTATATACACACGAATTGCTTGCAAAGCTCATCGACCGACGGAGGGAATGTTTACATCGGTTTGATAAGTGCCAATCCAATGAAAGAAATCACAATAGCATTTCCTCTTCTCTAGGGATTATTTATCGTTTGTACCCAGCTCGATGCAGTATTTTAACGTTCGGCACAATGCTTTCTGGGTGTGTTTTCCACGTAAGCAACGCATGAAGGAACACCACACTTTATTACTAGAACAGTAAAAACAGGTCCCATTGCATCCTCTAAAAGGAAGTCTTGGGCACAAGTGACAGGCCCTCTGTAAACATGTTTCGCTCGCCTCCATGCGTGGACAAACTTGCCCAATATCGTCCGCAGCGTAAAAGGGAACAGCGCCGCTCATACATTCATCTGGCTCGCCCCAAACTCCCACTTATCGAACTTTGCTTACTTATAACTTGCACGAATGGTGTTGTGAAAGAGCATTATCACAGTAAATAGACAGTGAAAGACTGAGAAAAGCGTAGTCTTAAAAATATAAACCGTTTTCTGGCACGTCTCTTACGCTTCCGGCTATAAGAAACAACCGCGGAATCGGAAAGTAGCCCAACGCACAAACCGCCTTCTTCTGCGGGCTATTCAGATGGATAACTGTATACATATATAACCTCTTGTGCACGGGCGCCCTTCCCTTTGCGAGCAGCCCTTCCCTATTATTGCACAAGATTATGCCAGATGAATTTTCCACTTTTCAGAAAGTATACCATTAAAGTTATTACTGTGCGACAAGGACGTTTTCGTCATGCCATTGTTGCTGCTCCAGAAATTCAAAATGTGAGCTTATTAAATGCCCAAGTGTAACATTATATAGACCCGAATAACTAACGCCCTAAAGTATGCGATCTGTCTAACGCCTGTAGCTTTAGGCACATGGACGCTTATCGTGAACACGATTTTTCAATTTCTGCTAACAGCATCAATGAATTACATTATTAGAACTTGTCAGGAATTATGCTTTATTAGCTTGCATGGCACAAAAAAAGAGCAGCTGATTTGAAGGAAAAAACAATTTCCTACAACTCGCACGTCCGTCATATCCCTTTTTTTTTTTCAAGCGCAATAACGTATATGCTGAATAAAAGCTTTGGTTTGGGCTAGTCGGTTCATTATGGTAAGGAGAATATAAAAGGGGAAAAAAAATAACAAGGACGAGGAAGAGACACACACAACACAGACCGGTGCTAACTATCAACTGATTTATTCAAGTCAGTCAAACACAGCGCGCATGCGCGAATAGTCGTGTCTATCTTGCCAACCAATTGTGATAAAAGCATCCCATAAACGCAATCGACTCTCGCGCTGGGTTTGACTGACTTGATTAAATCAGTTGAAAGTTAGTACCAGTCCGTGTTGTGTCTCTCTTCGTCCCTTTTTGTTTGCTTTCAAATTTTTTAGAGCACTAAACTATTAAGTGAAGTAATTCTTAGCGCAGCCCACACATTCTCTTGAAGGGTGTATAATACATTTATTGAAATTCAAAGAAACAAACACATTAGGAACTCGCAGTATTGTCACAGTTGGCCCTCTTTCGTTGCACAGAGCATAAAAAACTGTACCTGAGCATTTTCCAACAAAGAATATATTGAGATCAAGAAATTCTGCATTCCTAAGAACAATTTTTATTTATGCTCAATAAAGTACTCATTACGCTTTTTACTGAAAGAAATGATACAATGTAGATAAATTATGCAAGTCACACAAAAACTTTATTAAATTATTAACCAAAAAAGTTTGATCAGGAGTTACCGTATTCAGTTTCTTACTGGAAAATATCACAATACCACTATCTGCGTCTTGCGCTAGCATTCAGTAATCCGAACACATCTGCTTGTGTCTACCATTACTGTATTACTAACCCTTCATTGGCCAGCACTCTCAACACTTCTATGAAATATTCAGCTTTATAATATATTTATAGCTTTTTAATAAAGGCTTTTGCATTCCCTAGGAGCATCACGTGAGTAGGAGGCACAAAGGCATCTGCATTTTGATAGTGCTGCTTTCGAAGGCGGTCAGTTTTTATGTGTTCGGTGTTAACACCTTGTTGCATATTTGCAACATAGCAATAAACGACAAAGAAAACATCTACAATATGCATTTAGTGCTGGCTCCACACGTTGTTGCATTTCCGCAACATATATCCGCGAGGCGAGCCGTCCAGTGCTGCCATCTGTACTCACGCGGCGAAACTGCTCCCTAAAAAGCATGACAGCCACCATGTGAACGCTCAACAGGTCACACAGGTAGGTCTTGGCAACTGTATATCACTTTCTATACAGTGTAATGCAAAACAAAAAATTTGCCACTCAGCTCTATATCCTGCTGATTGTGTAAATACTAAAAACCTTAAGATTATCGACGAAGTTTGTCTTTGGAAGCAAAACATAGCTATGTTGCACAGATGCAACCATGTGCACGACGGTGTTTTTTCTTCGTAGAGCAGACACATTGAACCCCAGACGGTTTTACAGCCGTGGAATTCCTTCGGACAGCGAGGACAGCGAGCTCTACAGAAGTAACGATGACTCTGATTGCAGTTGATGTTTTTCTGGAAATCCAACGTTTTTTCTCACGTATAGAAAAAATACAATTACAAGCAGTGTAGGCTTTATTGACAGGGATTTTCGGAAGAGTCCATCCTTCGTCAAGGGTAACTATACAACAATTGCAAAGTTGTAGGTTTATTTTCATGTTTTCAAAAAGCACGCTTAGAACCACAAATGAAGATAATCCCCAATACAATGTAGAATTTGTCTCCAAATTATTTATTTTACCGCTCATTGTATGCGTTGTATGAGACGCTGTTATTTTCTGTAACCTAGATGTCCAGCCCACTGCAACCTGTAGTGCCAGTTCAAGCGAGGCGAGTACAAGCTCTGACGAAGACGAAGATCCCGCAAGCCTAAAAAGCTGATCAATCGTCAACTGAATCTAAGAGAAGAATTACCTGGAGGGAAGAATGCAAACCTGATGTGGGGTCCTGAAACAGTCACGTTCACTGGACAAAATCAGCTTCCACAGGAAATTTCAGAGTTGGAAACACCCTTCCAATACATCAAGTTCATCTTCCCAGGCGTTCTAATTTCGCTTATTGTAAATTAGAGTCATTTGTACTCAGTCCAGAAGGATGCCAGTAAGCCCCTCTGCACCAGTGCCGAGGAGATTGAAGTTTTTCTAGGCATCCGCATATGGATGCCTATAATTCAGTTGAAGAACACTAGGTGATACTGGAGTGAAGCTACCAGAGTAAGCCAAGTAGATGACAACCTCACGCTGACACGCTTCGAACAGTTGAAGCACAACCTTCACTTTGTGAACAACAGCGCTCTCGGCCCAAGAGATGATCCTGATAGAGACCGGCTAGCAAAGATACGACCGCTGGTCAGTGCTGTAAATCAACAGTTGTCGCTGATACCGCTTGAAGAGCACTTGTTTGTGGATGAACAGATTATATCTTTCAAATGCGCAAATGCACTGAAACAGTACTTTCCCCAAAAACCAAAAAAATGGTGGTTCAAAGCATTTGTTTTCTCAGGAGTAAGCGGCTTCTCGTACAAGCTAGAACTGTACACGGGACAGGACAACTCTACCCCAAGACGTGCAGGAGAGCCTGACTGTGGAGCAAGCGGAAACATTGTTGTTCGATTGTGCAGGTTAATCCCAAGAGGAGTCCACCACAAAGTGCACTTCGATAACTACTTCAACTGTCCAACCCATCAGGTGTACTTGGAAAAAGAAACCGTACGCTGCATAGGCACAGCCCGGCCCAAGTAACATTGATATGTTGTAGATATGTTGCGAGAATGTTCCGAATGTTGTGCGAGTGTTGGGGGATTTTGCGCAACGGTCGCCAATATGTTTCTGACACAACAGTGGTTGACATGACAAACACGCAGCGTTACGCTACTGTTTCCAACCCAATGCTGCCTGTGGAACTGTGTATTAACAGTCGGAAAAAGGTTGAAGGTACAACGTTTGCTAGGCGGCATAATTTAAATGTTGCGCAACTGCAGCGCGCGACATGTTGCTTAAGCAACGTTGTATCAGTGTAGTACAGATGCGAAAATCGCAACGTTGTGTAGTGAACAGTTTTCAATCTGTTTCTGACGCAACATTGATCGACACGACAAAGGGACAGCGTTAGGCTACTGTCTCGAACTCCATGCTGCCTGGGCAACGTGTATTAACAGTCGGGAAAAGGCTGGAGGTACAACGTTTGCTAGGCGGCATAATTTAAATGTTGCCCAACTGCAGCGCGCGACATGTTGTTAAGCAAAGTTGTATCAGTGTAGTACAGACGCAAAAATCGCAACGTTGTGTAGTGAACTGCTTCCAATCTGTTTCTGACGCAACATTGATCGGCACGACAACGGCACAGCGTTAGGCTACTGTTTCGAACCCCATGCTGCCTGGGGAACTGTGCATTAACAGTTGGGAAAAGGTTGAAGGTACAACGTTTGCTAGGCGGCATAATTTAAATGTTGCGCAACTGCAGCGCGCGACATGTTGCTTAAGCAACGTTGTATCAGTGTAGTACAGACGCAAAAATCGCAACGTTGTGTAGTGAACTGCTTCCAATCTGTTTCTGACGCAACATTGATCGGCACGACAAAGGCACAGCGTTAGGCTACTGTTTCGAACCCCATGCTGCCTGGGGAACTGTGTATTAACAGTTGGGAAAAGGTTGAAGGTACAACGTTTGCTAGGCGGCATAATTTAAATGTTGCGCAACTGCAGCGCGCGACATGTTGCTTAAGCAACATTGTATCAGTGTAGTACAGACGCGAAATTCGCAACGTTGTGTAGTGAACTGTCTCCAATTTGTTTCTGACGCAACATTGATCGGCACGACAAAGGCACAGCGTTAGGCTACTGTTTCGAACCCCATGCTGCCTCGGGAACTGTGAATTAACAGTCGGGAAAAGGTTGAAGGTACAACGTTTGCTAGGCGGCATAATTTAAATGTTGCGCAACTGCAGCGCGCGACATGTTGCTTAAGCAACGTTGTATCAGTGTAGTACAGAGGCAAAAATCGCAACGTTGTGTAGTGAACTGCTTCTAATCTGTTTCTGAGGCAACATTCACCGGCAGGACAAAGGCGCAGCGTTAGGCTACTGTTTCGAACCCCATGCTGCCTGGGGAACTGTGTATTAACAGTTGGGAAAAGGTTGAAGGTACAACGTTTGCTAGGCGGCATAATTTAAATGTTGCGCAACTGCAGCGCGCGACATGTTGCTTAAGCAACGTTGTGGCAGTGTAGTACAGACGCGAAAATCGCAACGTTGTGTAGTGAACTGTCTCCAATCTGTTTCTGACGCAACATTGATCGGCACGACAAAGGCACAGCGTTAGGCTACTGTTTCGAACCCCATGCTGCCTGGGGAACTGTGTATTAACAGTCGGGAAAAGGTTGAAGGTACAACGTTTGCTAGGCGGCATAATTTAAATGTTGCGCAACTGCAGCGCGCGACATGTTGCTTAAGCAACATTGTATCAGTGTAGTACAGACGCGAAATTCGCAACGTTGTGTAGTGAACTGTCTCCAATTTGTTTCTGACGCAACATTGATCGGCACGACAAAGGCACAGCGTTAGGCTACTGTTTCGAACCCCATGCTGCCTCGGGAACTGTGAATTAACAGTCGGGAAAAGGTTGAAGGTACAACGTTTGCTAGGCGGCATAATTTAAATGTTGCGCAACTGCAGCGCGCGACATGTTGCTTAAGCAACGTTGTATCAGTGTAGTACAGAGGCAAAAATCGCAACGTTGTGTAGTGAACTGTTTCCAATCTGTTTCTGAGGCTACATTGACCGGCACGACAAAGGCGCAGCGTTAGGCTACTGTTTCGAACCCCATGCTGCCTGGGGAACTGTGTATTAACAGTCGGGAAAAGGTTGAAATCACAACGTTTGCTAGCGGCATAATTTAAATGTTGCGCAACTACAGCGCGCGACATGTTGCTTAAGCAACGTTGTATCAGTGTAGTACAGACGCAAAAATCGCAACGTTGTGTAGTGAACTGTTTCCAATCGGTTTCTGACGCAACATTGATCGGCACGACAAAGGCACAGCGTTAGGCTACTGTTTCAAACCCCATGCTGCCTGGGGAACTGTGTATTAACAGTCGGGAAAAGGTTGAAGGTACAACGTTTGCTAGGCGGCATAATTTAAATGTTGCGCAACTGCAGCGCGCGACATGTTGCTTAAGCAACGTTGTGTCAGTGTAGTAACAACGCGAAAATCGCAATGTTGTGTAGTGAACTGTTTCCAATCTGTTTCTGAGGCAACATTGATCGGCACGACAAAGGCACAGCGTTAGGCTACTGTTTCGAATTCCATGCTGCCTAGGAAACCATGTGCTAAAAGTCGAAAAAAAGGTTGTAGGTACAACGTTTGCTAGGCGGCATAATTTAAATGTTGCGCAACTGCAGCGCGCGACATGTTGCTTAAGCAACGTTGTGTCAGTGTAGTAAAAACGCGAAAATCGCAATGTTGTGTAGTGAACTGTTTCCAATCTGTTTCTGAGGCAACATTGATCGGCACGACAAAGGCACAGCGTTAGGCTACTGTTTCGAATTCCATGCTGCCTAGGAAACCATGTGCTAAAAGTCGAAAAAAAGGTTGTAGGTACAACGTTTGCTAGGCGGCATAATTTAAATGTTGCGCGACTGCAGCGCACGACATGTTTCTCATGCAACGTGGTATTACTGTAGTACAGACCCAAACATCGCAACGTTGTATAGTGAACTGTCTGCAACTTGTTTCTGAGGCAACATTGATCAACACGACAAAGGCACAGCGTTAGGCCACTGTTTCGAATTCCATGCTGCTTAGGAAATTGTGTACTAAAAGTCGGAAAAACAACGCTTGCTAGGTGGCATAATTTTAATGTTGCGCAACTGCAGCACACGACATGTTTCTTATACAACGTGGTATTACAGTAGTACAGACCCATACATCGCAACGTTGTGTAGTGAACTGTCTCCAATTTGTTCCTGACGCAACATTGATCAACACGACAAAGACACAGCTTAAACCGCTCCTTCACACTGGCGTTCGAAACGCAAATGCTTAGCGGATCCGCCCGTTTTCGTCATCGAATCGCCAGCAATTCCACTCAATTTTTAAGCAAACGCGTCCGCAAACGCGACTCAACCGCCGGTGTGAATGGGCCTACACTGCTTCGAGCTCCATGTTGCCTAGGAAACCGTGTAACAACGTTACTAGAACCACTCTCTTAGGATGCGCCCAGGTCAGGACGCGCTACCTGAAATCCCCGCTGAGACAAGGTTGTATAAAAACAGTATTAATTGTGCCGCAAAACCTTGAAGCTAAAGATATTAGAAAATATCACTCGCACTTCATTTTGTAGTAAACTCCAATAGAATTTATGACAAAAATAGCTTTTTCCGTTTGTTCCTACGCAAAAACATGCTTTCTGCAAGCTCAAGGCGACCACAGTAAAAAAAAAAGAAGAAGAAAAAAAAGATTAAGAATGGCACTGTTGTCGTATTTAGCTCGGTCTCAGTGGACACCAGAGGCCCATGTTTCAGCGGTGACTTTCCCATTC
>JABSTQ010006944.1:0-96844 GCA_013358835.2 Ixodes persulcatus
TTTCTTTTCAAGATTACAACGCTCGCTGATCATAACGTTTCCGCGAATTTTTGTTGCTACCAAGAACAGTCAAAAAATTCGAAGGCTTTTACTTTAGTTTTGTTGTTGATGAAACGGGATTGATATATCCTCCGCTTTGCCACATTCTAAATAAAAACAGACGCAGCCATTCAAATGATTCTGCGTAATTAAAAACGCTGGTGATAACATCGAAACAAAAATTAATATCGCTCCTGCGTCCCGGCACGCAAAAAATAAACAAACAAAACGGTCAAGCGGTGCCTTTACCGCACAACGATATAATTTGTTTTACAATAGAAACAATTCATTTGAATATGGAATGACTACGAAATACAATAAATATATCAGAGCATGGCAATATAGAAAAAGAGTTTCGCCACATTTTTCCCGCTCGCTTGATGTGTTAAGGGCAAGCACAACTCAGCTACAACTTTGAACTTTATTCTGATATAACTGTTCTCTCGCATGATGACAATTCGTGCTAAACAAGGCGACAAGTACAACCGTGTGCTTGCAATGAAGGTTTATATTTGCCGGATAAAGAATTATAGTTTTTGAATGCTACAAAAGTAGTGCTTTGTCGAGGATTCAAAGTGAGGTGGGTGTTGTGGCATCCTAGTGGGACTATATATCACCAGTAAAACAGGCTGTTATGCATTCCATTAAAAATTGTCATTGAATGCCTTCGAAATAAAAACCACCAAACTGACGGACAGTTATCCTAGGGGAAGGAAATATAATTGTTGTCAAAAGAAACACTGCATGTAACTGTGAAGTATTTAAACACTGCCCGTAAAAGATGGGGTTCTGACGTCTAAGAACGTCGATATTTACTGCATAATACTCATAACGTTTGGTGCTTTCTGACATGCTCTTGACTATTGCTCGCTTAGTGTTTGCCAATGCTGTGCTCACAGAAAGGCAAATTAATTAGAACAGTTGCTAAGGATATGAAGCCGGACTCAAATTAGACAGCGTTTGGCTCATTTATAAGAAATCGTATGGTTGTTTTATGTGGATTCGAAAGAACTTAAAGAGTAGTTTAATAGATTGACAACGGGAACTGAAATTGCGAACCTAAGCGAATAAGTTTAATGAGACAAGGAACACACAAGTGTAATATAGGGGGAAACAGACTTACCAGGCAGCAGCGCAATGACACACGCTACTGCAGCTAGAAAGCAAAGGGCTGCGATGGCTGCATTCATCTTGGAGGGTAGACGTGAATGATGTGGTTACAGATTTTGGAATGACTATATATAGTGCTTTGCTGGCATAGGGACAGCCTTAGTTCTGTAGATGTTTTTCTTCGAGGAGACAATAGCTTTCACATGCATTGTTCTCAAAGACCGTCGTATGAAGCAAATTGTAACAATGGATATCGCTCTACGTGATATTGTGACAAACATGTCTGCGTCACAAGCAGCAGGGCTCTTGGCCTCGTGCAGATCATTTTAAAGTTTTATTTTGTATTTTCTTAATAATGATGCAAATTTTCAAAGACAAAATGCAATGATAGCATCAGAACACAAACACAGGGATATAAAATTGTATCGGGGTACATGTCAAATTATATTAAAGTTTAATGGCAAGGACCTGCCTCCGCAAAAAAGACAATCCTAGGTTATAGACCTTGCCCAGAATATAGAGTGTCGAGCAAAAGCTTAAGGAGTCTACCTTTTTGTTGTAATTTATATCTTCCAAAGTGTGTGCAAAGCTAGTTTAGCATTAATCGAACCGCTAGGGCAGCAGGTACAACACTCATATTCAGAAAAGTATTTTTAATATTTTGTAGAAATAATTTATGATCACTGAGTTTTTAAGTAACGCAGATATCGGAAACTCAGAAGCATGTTTACACTATACGCAGTCAGTGTTTGCAAGCATCAAGGTCTGAGAGGAGACGGACGAAATATACATAACGAATACACCTCCTTTGTTACTCCTCCTCAGAATGTATACATGTTATTTGAGTTTTATTTGAACAGATTTAAAAAAGGGGTGAGAGTTAGACGAGTGCCATCTTCAGGGTATATTTACCAGTCTTGTCACGCATTAGATGAAAAAAAAATATGCTGAGAAGACTTATTAAGTAAAATGTGTTAATTAAACTTTTCGGTATTTCCTTAAAGTATTGTGGTTTCCTTAAAGTATTGTGCAGAACCGACATTAATACTCTCTTCAGTGATTTGGCGGGAAACTTGTGAAGCGCAACGGCAGCTGCGGCTGGATTTCCCGTACTCCCAGCAGAGACCTTTATTTTTGATTAATTCAATGTATAAAAACTGTGAAATTTCTTTATTTGGCCTTTTGTTGAAAACTTGAATTGCTGCATTACATTCTTAATAAAACTCACCACATCCACTAGGGGAAAATCATCAAACGCACACATTGACATGTCATCCACAACCTCTTAAGTATCGCTGCTCCTCTCTTCACCGCACCGAAACAATTTTGCACTTCCCCATCAAAAGATCTCAGATTTATTTTGGACAAGGCCAGAGCGATTGCCGAAGAGATGCACACATCCTCTTTTTGCGTGTATAAATGTCTCCCATATCACATGGCGATTGCTTTCAAATATCTTAACAGGCCCTGGATACTTGCCACATATTTGAAGGCAACCGCAGTTACATATAAAGGATAAGAATGCGCGAAAAGACAGGGTGTGTGGGATTGGCAAATCCTCCAGCCTTGTCCAATTTGTCTGAGAGAGCACAGACACACACATGCACCACGTCCACGCACATTTGCACATGTGCACGTACGCACAAGCACATGTATATGCACGAAGAGGTGCATGTATGTACGCTACGGACGGTTTTACAAACGTGCGAATGCACGCGAGCACACGAAACCAAAGATCCTGGTGCTAGAACAGTCTCCAGGTAATCTTGGTGGCAAACGTAGCCTCAAGTACGCGAGTAGTTTTAGGATATCACGCCATAGGCGGAGGCTACGGGGGGGCATCGGGGCTCGTGCCCCCCCTGGTGAGATCCGAGGGGAACAGAGCCCCCCCCCCCCCCCCCCTTCCCCGGGCCTTGATCCTTACCGGGACGCTGTTTACGTGCCATGTAACAAGCTTCTAGTAGTGGCATGTAAACAAAATAAACACCCAAGTTGTCTTTATAGACAGAACACATGGGAAATGGCATCCCAGCGTGCTTTCGTTAGCTTCGATCTCCAGTTCTGGCGAGAAGGTAACGCGGCATCGATAACTTTTATGTCCGCTAGGTCTGCTTCCAGAGCAGCCTGCCATTTTGTAATGTCCCACCAGAAAAAGAAAGATAAATAAAACAACCGGAAGTTCATATAGTGGGCTGCCTACTCCATCCGAGAGCTGTTCCAAAAGTCCGTTTAGTAGTGACTCCGACGGAATTACCAGAACTTGAGTCGTGGAGTCACAACTTGACGGGCCCAATGAAGCGATAGATGATGCAGTCGTCCGCGTAGAGCCGCAAGCGTGAGAAAATATTAGTTGACAAGTCGTTATTAAAACTGCGAAAAAGTAATGAACACTGTTTTGTGCGTTGTCTTGTTAATGACCGTTTGACCTGATAATCTGCAGCCGCAGGCTTTATTTCCATGTATTAAAGAGAAAGGCTCGTGGCCGAGTGGATTACTGCTTCAGAAGCACAGGGGCCTGGGTTCTACACCCACAACTTCGCAGCTGGCACAATCTTTTTTTTTTTTTTTTTTAGATTTGTGCTTGCCGGCGCATGCGCCGTGGTACCGGCGAGGAACACACGGCTACGCTTGCACGGTGATTGACATTAACACACAGCGACGGACACATGGCGATATACATACGCTGGAAAATGGACCCCCTAATATTAACTGCTGAGAATTGCCGGTGTAAAAAAAAAATTTGCGGAAAAGCACCCCCCCCCTCCTTCTCCCCCGGAGAAGTTCTCAGCTTGTAGATTTCTAGATAAGAAGGGGTATTAAAGCGTATTGAAATAAAGTTCGTGGCAAAAGCGAGGCCATTTACAATTAAAAGCGTTGAGGCAAAACAAAAAAATAAAGCGTTCCACCACTCACAGCATTGCTGTTGACTGCAGGACGACAACGTGGTTCTTCTCCTTTGAAAAAAACCGCCAACGATGAGCCGCGCGACGTTAAGATTGCTCTGTCGCTCGATGTATCTACACGACGGCCGTATAAGAGATCTGCGGTACGGTGCCGTTTCTGCCACCACAACCTTCATAGACCGCTGTGCCTTATAGCGTTGTATTTCCTGCGTGCCTACCTGTAGTGAGCGTGAGTCATGCTGACCACGAGTACTGCGCCAAACATCGGTCAACCTTCTGAGCGATTGAACACATGTCCGCGCAAAGCCATGACGTTGCACTCCTGTCCAATTTGTGCCACACGTCCGCCTCCGATCGGCGACGTCGGAAATCAAACTCTACGCCCTTCTTATCGACGAGGTGATATTTCGATTCCCTCTACTCCGTATACATTTTTGGACATATTGACCTCTCAGTCTAGTTCCCTGAATTTTCTTTGAATTTTTTTAAAGATTTTATCTGCACACAGTATTTACAAATATGGAAGAATCCAAAGCACTTTGGGAAGGCTAATAATACATAAGAGTCACCCGATGCCAAAAAAGACGCGACTATTTTTTATGTTTGTGATGTGCACGAACAAAAATAATTTAAATATAATAATGTCTCTGAACAGTTTGTTAACACGGCAGTGTGGGGTATTTGGTTTTCCATCTTACGACTTCACTGGGGATAAACGTCTCACAAAACACGCACTCGCCGAATTAACAACTCAAAAACCTACACAGCGCTGTGCGTATGTTTTGGGATCTGTAATCGAGTGAGTGGCTGTTTTTGGTGCTTAAATGCGCTGTGAATTCGTAATATTTGTTCATAGCAAGCTCTACATTTCTGGAATTTGCGTAACTAATATGTAGTAAAAAACATCTTAAAAAACGGTTGCATACCACAAACATGTATGTGGGCGCCTAGTCCTGTCTTGCACTAAAATATAAACACTGAAGTACGCGATTTTATGAGACTTCTTTATTTATTTGAGTCAACTTTGAGTCACGTGCTAGCTACGATACTTTTCTTTTTTTTTTGTTCTTAAAACTAATCTTGTAAATCCCTTAATGTTCGCTAGCTGTTACTTTTCGCGAATTTCGCAAATTGAGAATTCTCAAAACTTAAGGGCACGCGAAAATTTCGGTCCTTAAGAGTTTTGGTGGAAGCGGCTTGAATTTGCGAAACTTAGTGGGCGCGATTATGTCCTCTGTCACCGATTCGGGAAAAAACTAGGGGCTGCGAAAATAAAGGTTTTTACAGCAATTGAAGAGTCTTTACAAAATATTCAAGGCCTCGTATTTCTGTATTTATATTAAACAAATAAATATCTAGTGTATGCAGAAGCGGCCTCATTAGGGCCAGAATGAGGAAAGGGGACAACAATGCCTGCAACTTTCAATATATTGAAAACTTTGATCTATTTCGTTTGTTCAACACATGAAAGAATATTTAAAACAAATCTTTTGGTTTTTGTTTATAAAATATTTTTTTAGAGAGTAGTCTCTCCAGTTTTGCCTCCAGGCTCCCACCTCCTGTGCGACGTACGAAAAAGCTCAGTACATACGACAGATGAGGCGGACGCGCAGTACGCCTTCCCAAACTCAGGAAGCAGACGACGCAGGCCTGTGCTTTTCTGCAGTTACCTGGGCAGAAGTGAAGGAAAATTACGACACCAGCATCATTAGGTAACGCGAAGAGGATACGGATGCATGGAGGTCAGGATAACGTCCATTTCAACAGAATAAAACTTGTTTTCAAGAGATTGTAGGAGACATCGCGGCGGCGTCTTACACCGTTGAGGCCTCGCTTGCGAACGCCGGCGTGCGTCGCTTACGAGGAGGGCGCCTGGAGGCATGGTCCGAGAGGGTCACATTTAAAATATAATTTCTCAGCAACAACAACAAAGTACCTTTTTAATTCTTTGGTAAGTTCAACAGAGGAGGTGATTTGAACTTGTGGTTACTTATTTATCCAAATACCCTCAGGGCCAATCGGCATTAAAGAGGGGAGTGGGAGTAACAGAATAACACACAAAAAGAAACAAGAGTGCAGAGTACATAAGGTTTCATGGCGGCTCAAGGCAGCAAAGAGTGTTTATAGCATTTTTAAAGATTTGGGTATCAACAATATAAATTACGGAAGTCGGAAGGTGATTCCATTTCAAAGACGTTATAAGTACGAATGATTGTATAAATGCGATGGTATTACAATTACGGTGATGATCGATGCGAGATGAAATGTAGAACGGTGGGATGAAAAGACGTAGCTTTAGGTACAATTTAGCATGATAGATCTTGTGAAAAAGACCTAAACGAGCAACTTTACGCCGGAAAGAAAGGTTAAGCAGGGACAAGGTGGTTTTCATGAAGCTGACGCTGGCAGTGAGGTGATAGTTACCTAGAAGAAAACGGGCAGAACAGTTTAGGACCGCTTCCAGAACCTTAATTAGATTAGGATGACTGGGGTCACAGATAGAAGAGGCATACTCTTATTTGGAGCGAATGAGAGATTTATACAATGTTGGTGTTAAGGCTGACGGTGCGAGAGGGAAGTCTCTTTTTGGGTAACTGAGCATGCGGTTAACGTTATTGATGACATATTCAACATGCTGTTTCCAGGAGAGGTTGCAAGTAATGTGAACACCCAAATATTTATAAAAAAACAGGGCCAAGGGTACGTTGTTGAGATGGTAGAAAGGCACATGAGGATTAGTATGCGATATCCTCATAACTTTACATTTAGTATGTTAAGTTCCATATTCCAAAGTTCACACCAGTGGTAAACAGCATTGATAGCTGTCTGGGAATTTAAAACATCAGAGTCGTTAGCAGATTTAGTATATATTGTCACGAATGACGAAGTGAAGAACAAGGAAAAACTAAGGAAACTGAAGCCTGTAATCGGCAAACCTGTGCCCAAAACAAAAAGGGGACATAATATTACGACAGAGTGTCGCGGGCGTCGAAGTCGCCATAACAGCAGCATCCAACGCTGTGGCGAGAGTGACGCCGGCTGGCCCCACGCAGCCCCTTATGAACACGCGTGAGCTTTTGGAACATTCGGCGCCTAGAACATTCGGACCTCGAATACGGAACAGGGTTCTCTAAATTACTGGAATGCGAGAGGTACAGAGATAATAAAAATGTACGTCTGCTGCCTGAAACTGAACCGTGGCCCTTTGCGTTGAAACCAAGTACGAGAACCGCTATGCCACGGGCGCGTGGCAAGGTTATAAAGTCGTCATGGAAAATATTAATTAATGATGAGACGCAATTAGGTAGGTCATTTATGTTAGTGAGAAACAGTATAGGGCCTAATACGGATTCTTGAGGAACACGTATGTGAAGGAAGTGAGGAGAGACGTGTTCTCATTAGCAGTAACAAACTGATATCGGATGGTTAGAAAACGGGCTATCCAGGCAACTACGTTAGGATGAATACATAAATGGTTAGGTTTTAATAGAAGCAACTGGTGAGGAACTTTATCAAAATCCTTGTTAAAATATAAAAAAACACAGCAACTTGAGACCACAGTCAAGTTTGGATGTTCTGGGCATCGCTGCCCGCGTTGCTCTTAATGGCTCTTAATATGGCCGTTTCTACACAAACTGGATATTTTGTCCATTTAAGTAAAACGGAACAAAACGAGAAATTGAAAATTTAATAAGAGCAATTCAATTATTAGTCTCAATAGGAAAATAAAAAAAGTATTGTAGTTAGAACTTAAATCGAAGGTGACTAAAAACAAATAAAGAAATCTTATGAAGCACCTTATTTTGGAGCTCCGATTGGCAGTCAAAATGGCGTCTATCGATATTTATCGTTTAATGTAAGATACGGCATAATATTAAGTGATTGAGCACACACCTGAATTTGTGTAGTAAGCAATGATTTTTCTGCAAAGTGTTTTCTAGCTGCCTAGGTTTTACGCAAATTTAAAAATCTTAAACTTTACATCAGCAAAAAAACACTTACAAATGAAAAAAAAACTTATTTCTTAGTTAACAGGATCTTTTTATCTAAATAATTGTTCGTAGATGTTTCAACACGAAAGAAAATTGCCGCGTCTCGTTTGGAATGGAATGACCCACGAGTAATCTGATTACTTTGATATTAATACAACTACTTATATTCGTTTCTATTTCTTATCCCCACCTAGAGAGGAACTCTCGAACCATTGTGTCCGACACAGAAACAGTCAACCAGAAGTGTAGGATTTAGGAGATCAGTATTTTGTAATTTGGTCATTCTAATCTAATATATTTACTGTGAGAATGGCCTATTTTCAAATTTGAAGAATTATATGCAATCTTAAACATTTGCAATAATAGGAAAAGTAACGATTGCTTTTTCAAGTGAGGTCAATTACCCTTGTTCTCAAGTAATCAAGCAATATAATTGGATAAATTTTAACAAAGAGAAATTTGAATTTGTATCTTTTATTAAGTAATGTGTACAAGACGTCTGCCCTGTTAACTGCCGACAAACGCCGGCGTGCCTCGTCCGCTTCCCGAGTTTGGGAATGCAGTCTGCCCGTCGGCCTCGTCTGTCGTCTGTCTTGGTATAAAAACAATTAAGACCCGAGAGCCCTTTACAGATGTGAATAGATAACGGCGATGTCGCTCATCCATTGCATTGAACTTAAATGTATTTTGATAGAATATGTAGTGCCACCGAAAACAGCGTAATGCTCGAAAAAGCCCTCCGCTCTTTGCGGAGGTGCCTCAAACCCGCGACGTTGCACACGTGTGCAGCATTTTAAATTCTAGATTACAAAATACTCGCGACTTCCAAAACATAACAATCGTGAATATAACTTGCCATAAACATTGTGTCCAGCGATCCTAGGTAAAGACACAAAGAAATGGTCTTGCTGTACTGTTACTTTTTAGGAAGGACACTTGAGTAAAAATAAAATCGAAGCTAGAAAAAACCTTGCGATTCTACGTCATGGAAAGGTTCCTGCACGTGGAGTCAACATCCAAGCAGAAACAGTCATTGTTTTTCTAATAAACGTGATTCATTATGCGCGTGAAGCCTGCACGCACACAATGCAGTTTCGATAAACACTTGCTTTATTGCAAGCTTTATTTCATGACTATAAAAAAATATGCAACAACGGCTGGTGCTGCAGCACTACCAAAGCCACACAGCGACGTGCAGTGTCAGTTAAACGTAAATGGAACGCTCGAACAGTGTTGTTTTTTTTTTAGGGGCGAAGCTCCTTAGGGTCTAGCCTTGTCCATCCGTCCGGCGTCCGTGCTCAAATCAATTGCCATCCCATCTGTCTTCTTAAAAAAATTAAAAAAAATGTTTGCGCAGTCTACAGGATTTGAACCCGTGCGGGGAGACCCTAATGAATTTCTAGTCCATCGCCTTAAGAGGGGGCGCACCTCAGAGCCCCATAAAGAATACACGAGGTTTTTCGCCAACTTAGAAACATTCTCACATAATAACGGCTGCGCGGATCTTCTTGAAAATTTCGGCTTTGAAGGCATTGAGGCATTATCGGGACATTAAATGGAACAAATGTTTTATTATGGATTTGGTTATATTCTTAAAAAATTATGAAAATGGTCAAAATCGGCTAATTCGTCACTCTTACGTTCGGAGCGAATTTACAAAATTATTTAAATGCAATCGGAAAAAAGTATTTCATTGAATGTCTTCTAAATTTATTACGAAATCGAATAATATCAAAATGATTCACGTTAGTCGATCGGTTCCGTAACTACAGCGAATATAAAGAACGAAGGTGTCGGTGCGTGTTTTCATTGTTTTTAGGGTACCTCTCTCTCTCGTGAGGTGGCGCTCGCTGTCCACGATATCCGAAATCGTCCCTTCGGCAATCGGCCGGATCGGCACTGTGCAAGGTGTTCTTCCGCGGCCGTATTCCGCGCCCGTATCCTGTTTCATTCTGCACCCCGAGACTTCAGTGTGCCTGTCCCGCTTTCCTGGCTCTCGGTGGATAGGTCTCCGTGTTTTCAAATTCACCTTGGAGCTATGGGTCGAACACAACCGTCATATGGCAAGCGGACCGCGAGGGTTTTCCACAACCTTGCGGTCCGTCAATGCGTTGTGCTTGTTTGTACTTTTTTTTTCTTTTAAAAACGATTTTTTTTTTGCGCAATGTTTTATTTTATCGTTATTCTTCACACAAACGTCCTTCGGCCTTGGGGTCGTGGAAATCGGGGATGAAACGTGCACAGAGTAGATCGTTCTTTGCCTCTTTTATATTTTTCACGGACGTCCTGTGACCTTCGTACGGTTCGTGGTCACCGCAATCTGACGCGGGAAAAAACGGGTCGCCTGCTCTGTAGTCAGGGTATTCCTAGGGGAGGGTGATAACTCGCTGTTCTTCTGGAAATTCACATATTGCCCAAAAAGGTGACATGGGTAATGATTAGGGTATGTTTTTTTCCGGTGTTTATTTTTGAGCGAAAATCGGTGCATGTTTTCCGGTGCTCATTTTTTAAACACCAGTGTATTATGGTTGAACGTCTCGTGACGACGCTACAAAGCGTTGATAACTCAGGAAGAAAAATGCGATTGGACACGAACATTTCAAATCGCCAATTCTATTCATATATCTCATTCGCTCTTCTCGTGGGAGCATCATCCCGACGAAAAATGCCTAAGTCATTGAGCTGTGAACGCATACGCAGTGTACAGTTTTTTGGCCTAGAGAGCTATTGCGCACGCTCGAACGCGCTTCACAGCCCAGTAGACTAAGTTGGTGGCACCCAGATGTCGAGTTTTTGAATGGTCTGTTGTAGGCAAAATAAACAAATAACAATCAACGCATCTCAGTTCCCCAAGCGAAGAGGCGCGTTTCTAAGATCAGTGGTTCCGAACGACACTAATGTTGTTGGCAGTGTCTTCCAAGAACCACACCGACCTCTGAATAGGCAATGGAAGGATGGAGCATGGACGAGATAAAATGTTTCACAAACTTCTACAGAGGAGGCGCTTCGAAGAAACTAGCCATCGCTAGGGCGGGAACAGTCACCGACTGGTGTGTTTTGGTTTTACCCAGGCCGTAACAGGATACCTTGCTGGGCTGGTTGGTTGAACGACATAATGATTTAGTATTTTTGTCACCGGCCGATGTTTATCAACTCAGAATATTAAAGTTTGTCCTGAAAATTATGTTTTTTTTTTTCTTGGTGAATAGAGGCGATTTGTTGAGTTCAAAACTTCGCATTATCAAAATAACAAACATCAAAATGCTGAACACCGGATAATGAAGTTGCGGAAAGGCCAAAGCGCCGGAAGGCAACCCTGAACTGGAACAATATTTATTTACTTCGACTTCGAAACGTAATTTTGTTAGGGAAACTGGACTAGGGCAAGAAAGAAGGGAGAATGGAAGGGCCGAGAAGGGAAAGGTAGTTCGGACGAATAGAGTGAGGAGAATAGGGAGTTTCAGCAGATCGTTTCCGCAACCCGCTAAGCGCCAGTTTAGCTCTGCGTCATCCGCCACGAGACCTTGAACTATGCAGAAAAGACTGGAGGCGTGCATTCTCAGTTGCGGCGCCTTCTTTGGGGATACCGATACGGAGGAGAAAAACGGCCTCCTAAATCTCGCTATCTCCAAAGCTGACTGGTAACTTCACGCTGAGGAAACGGCGGCTAAACGTTCCGGGCGTAGAAAATCAACCTCCTTTCGGGATGCGCTCATGAAGGTGGTGCACATGTTATGTTTGCAGCGACGAATAGCGAACGCCTTAACGATCGCGATTCCTTTCAAACCCTGACCTACAAAAACGATAATCTACAACGCGGTCAAAAGCGATGTCTTGGGCACCCCGATAAGTCGTTTTTGTTCGCACTGCGGATTATCGGTTTCCCGAATTTAGCACAAAGAAGTTCAAAGTGGGGAGTCTCTGTGTGCCTAACAGAAAACGAAGCACCCTAAACATTCCATAGCTTCGCTTGGTGAAGTGGCCTACTAATCCTTGGGGTCTCGTGCCTGTTCTGAAAACGGGAGAGAAAAAAAAGAAACTCTTGAACGTTTTTGCTTAGACCTGAGTGACACACCCAACCCCTTTCGTAACAAGAGTCGTAACTAATTTCTAACCGCCGAGCTCGTCAAAGCGAAGCACAAGGGATCGCTCTTTTGCGGCAACACAAAAATATTCCGTAATATAATTTGTATATTCGTTACTTTCACAACACCATGGTACCTTGTATTTAATCCTTTCCTGGTTCATATTTCTTTTTGCGCATTATGGTTGTTATGGCGACAGGTGCGACTTCACTCTCGATTTTGAACGTTAGCTGAGAGCCGAAACCCAGAAATTGGGGTGCGTAATGACACAGGTTATTGCAGTGCGTCCCGAGATTTATGTTTTTATATAGTAAATAGATTTGTTTTGTGGAGTTAGCAACCCATCGCAGTTTACCAGCCGTGATGTATTTGGAAGGTTGACATGCAGTGAGGGAAAAATGTGACTTCGGTTACCGTGTCTGTTCAAGGTCAGCGGGCCAAGACATCAGCGGAGAGTGGGGCATTGCGGGCGCTGGTATCAGATACTTTACGAGGGGGAATACAGGTCACTCCGCTCATTTGCATTAGACGGAGCGATGGCCGCGCCGATTCCTCCCCTGGTGGCGCGGGATACTTTGAGTGTGTCCCTCTTTCCATTTTTTCTCCCCTCCTCTCCCATTTTCTCTTCCCTCCAGAACACGTGACCGAAATTCGTCACCGACGATGCCAAACGCGGGCGGGCGATCACGCGGGCGCCGGGCTAGGCCAGGCGCGACAACTATCAGCGGCCACCATTGCGCGACCTCTCACCGCTTGTTGATGCCGGCATCCTTCTCCACGGATGACACGCTACAGTGTCCCTTTGTAGTGCACCAAGTATGACGCGTTCGCCGCTGTAAACAGTCAGTGAAGATGGCAGGAGGAACAGTGTGCTCAGTTCTCCACTGCAGGGCTTGCAGGGCAAAAACCTGTAATTCTTTCGGTTCCCTCCAGATCAAACCACGTAAGTAAACAACTTCGGGGTCGCGTTTTTTATGCTGACCTTATTAAAAATGTGTGTGTAAAACATATACAGTATATGATCCGTGTTTACTGAATGCTGAGCTGTATATATTTGTTCAAAGCGTTATTGTCTGTGTAAGAAACTGCAAGTTGCAGTTTCTTAATATAAAATACCGATCACGACACGTGTTCAAGAATAGCTTAATGTGCAAGACAGAAAAAGCGCCAAATGTCAGGGTCTCAGATGCCTGGATGCCCGCAGTCAGCGAGCTAGAGATGTCAGAACAACAAGCGCGAGGCTGTCGGTGCGTCACAGCTGCTTTTGCGCGCGTTCTACTATGCGTCGGTACACATGCCTGACGCGATCCAAATGAAATGGGCGTCGTGAAAGGGATTTCGCCATTTGGGATTCGCATAGAGTTATTGCAATAAACGCTAGAGGTTCAGGTGGCGCTTGTGTGCTGTTATATTTTGAAGCAGTCAGCAAGCAGTCAGACATTGACTTCCGGTAATGCATTTCTATGGGAAAAAGCGAGTGCATTTTCTCTCTACTAGGCACATTGGAACATTTCTCAGTCACGCAGACGAAATAATTGGTCAGTTACAGCATTTTTATTTGAAATTCGTGGCATGAAACACGGTGCTAAAACCGCTTCGTACGTGTATTTATGTGCACTGTCGGACACTGCTAGCGCGAACACGGCGTCGACGCTTCGCAGCAAGGGGAATATACGTGCCAAACGAACGAATGACATGTGGAAAGCCAAGAGAGACGGCAAGAACTACGCAGTAACACTGGATAACTAACTCCTTGTGCATGCAGACGATCAAAATAAATTGAAAGCCACGTAATATAGTCAGATTTGCAATAAATAAGTACTGCTTTATTCTTTCTGCTCTTGAATATGTACGAAGATGCTTGTTCTGGGTTAAAATCATCACCCGCACGCTCCAAATCTTTGCAAATTGGGGAGTCAGGGACCAGGTGCCCGATAAAGACTGCCCGACATAGGTAATAATAAAAAGAAACAAATTTCGTAGCTCACGTGCTTCATTTTTTGCGTTCGAATGTGTTTTAACCGATCGTAAAGATGCACGACGGACTCATTTTCATCCAATGACAGGACGGGCATATTAGCAATATATAAGCACCACCGAAATGCTGGCGAGCCTTGAACACTCTCTACATTCCTTTGGATCGTTAGTTTGCTTAGAATCGTCGCTCGTTTTTACATACCTTCCATGCAACAGAGGTTTGTGCCTGAAATAGAGCAAAGTTTAACATCGTTCAGTGGTAAAAAAAAATGTTGTAACTAAAGCAATTACACTTTCACAATACCAATAAAGGTACATACTATCCGGTACAACCGAAATAACAAAAAAGGTATTCATGTTATTTTCCCGCGAAGAGACAACATTCACGCGCGTTTTCCCATAGAAATACACAGGGAGGCTGGAACTGTAGACTGCATGCTGTCTGCTTCAATTTGCAACCGGAAGTCCCGTAGACACTAGCGCCAGCTGAGCCTCTAGCGTTTATTGTAATACCTCTATGGGGATTCCGGCACGTATGCGAGAACATTTGAATGCTTTATCACTTCAAAAATCCTTTTCGCAATCCAGCTGTGCCTGTCAGAATGGTTCGATTATATTTTGTTTGAAAAACCACCTCGTTGGTTTTGAGTGGCAATGATATTAAAAGAAAACACAAAACATTAAAACGTCTCAGTGTCTGTGAACCAAGGCGCTGGCCTGTAATTCAATATTTGTCGGGTTTAAATACGGGCCGAGGTGCCCGCAATCTGACGGTGGCCAATCTGAGATTTCGGTTGCACGTCAAAAGATCTCTAATTAGTAGTCAAAATATACCCGCAATATTTTTTGTTGGGGTGTGTTAGGTGATTTTTGTTGGTTTGGCTTGTAAAACCCTAAGATCTGAATATTTCCCTTGCTTTATCATAGTTTGGACCGTAGCCAACGCTGCGGACCGATGAAGCCAGTGAAGCAGCGCCAAGAGCGCGAGGGAAAGCAGTTCGTTCTCTTTCTGTGCCTGTGCGGTCGGGCTAAACTAGAGCCACTAAATGAGCTCCGCTTCATACACAACTTGGTGCATAAAATGATGGTTTTTAGTTATCTGAAGCTTTATCGGAAATCGCAGGAAGCGCTTTTTCGTCCTCTACACATGTTTAAATAGTTCGCAACAAATCAAAGCAATGCTACGTGAGCTTCCTAACACGGAAACTAAGGCTGAGGAAGTCGCACTTTTGAATTATGACGGTCGGCATTTGCGTTTCTTTTGTACTAATTACCAAGATGGCGGCGCCCACAAAAAAATATCGGGGAAAAGAGTGCCGATACTCAAAGTGTAGCTCATTTGGTTTAGCTCACTAGGCTAAACTACAGTGTACCAGAGCTAAGCCAAGTGCGGTGGGGGATTGTTGGCTGAGTGTGTTGTAGAACCGCAGATCAGAGCACATGGAGAAATGCGCGAGCGCGAGCTCCGTCCAAAGCACGGAGCTCACGCTGCAGAACCTGTAGGGACTAAAGCCCCTCGATGTGTTTGAGTTGGTCTTTCAAGTAACGTCAAATGTGCCAGTGCACGAGGCCCGTGTCTCGTGCGGCCCTTGGAGGCAAATGGCGGCGAAGCACTAAAAACATAACTGGCTCTTGGAAGCTAATGGTGGCGGAGCACCCACTCGTGGCACGTGTCTTGCGCATTTCCACAACAATTGTTGGCGGTTCTTGTAAAAAACGCCTTTATCAAGGGCCTTTAGCAGGGACGCTGGGCTCTTTCACCCATCTGCATCCTACCATCGTGCAATCCCGTATCATATAGACTGCGTGATGCACGTTAAAGACCCTAAGCGAACAGTGTTACTGCTTTGGCTAAATTTATAATCTACAACGTGTAACGATGTCGCCCTGCAAAACTCCTGCTATTAAAAAAAAAAAAAAAAAAAAAAACTAACGACCAATTTTGGATGCGCCTTTGCATTGCATTTTAATGTGTGTTTGCGTGTTCGCGTTTTTTTTTTGTCTACATCTTTGATTATGCGGTTCTTACTTATGACTGAACAGACTATTGTTGTCGGACTTCTGGAAAAATATTATATAACTAAGGTAATGGAATGTTAACGCAAAAGACGAAAACAATGTACATAGACGGACTTAATAAAAAGAATGAAATACTATAATTGATTATAATTGTGTTTTAAAAGGTTTGAGCGCACCAAAAGCTATAAAAGCGAGCTTTATTTATTTGTTTATGCACACACCTACATCGCCCAGGGGGCATTATTGTAGGGGGGTTACATGAAAGAAAATACATGACAAACAAGTGAAATAACAAGAAGACCTAAAATAACATAGAAGTTCTAGATACCTATTGGAAACAAAAGTTTTGTAAAACTGAGAAGAACATGTTTTCAGGAGAATTGACAATTGAGCTGTCCAGACGATTCCACTCGTAAATAGTATGGGGAAAAAAAGAGTGGGCAAAAACATCCGTTCGGCAGTTAAATCTGGTGATCCGTTCTTCTTGATACGTAATTTGGTGCCTGCATATACATACTTTTGTCGATTCCGCTTTAATCATTATAAATAGCGTAAAATAGCTTGAACCGTAAAAATGTTTTCGTTGGCAAACGAGACTCCAATTAAATAAGCTTTTTAAGTTAGTGGGCTTGAACGAAAATCGTAGTTATTGGTTACAAAACGAGCTGCACGGTTCTGGGTCCGTTTCACTTTATAAATTAACTTATGAAAATGAGGGTCCTGTATTGCACATGCGTATTTCAAAATTGGTCGCACATTTGTTGTATAGAGTGCCTCCTTGATGGACACTGGCGCAGTTTTGAAATTGCGTTTAATAAAGTTTAGAACACCGCTTGCTTTATTAGTCACGTAGTCTATGTGCTTATTCCAGGTCAGATCAGATGAAAAGTATATACCTAAGTACTTGAAATTGTTAACGCGATCAAGAAAGTGATGACCCAGGTGATAGTTTGATAAATGAGGCTTAGGCGTTCTGGTAAAACTAATAAAACAACACTTTTTTTGATCAAACTCATTTTCCACTTGTCACACCACGCTAAGACAAGATCCAAGTCATACTGGAGGGCCGCAACATCTGATGCATTTTGTACACTACGATAAACGACACAGTCGTCTGCATAAAGCTTTATACTGAGGTTACGTTGACATAAGATGACATTTCCCCGTTAATAATGACACACTGTTTGATGTGTGATATGTAATTCTCTAGCCACCCAAGAACATACGTGGGTAACCCCAGAAACGACAATTTATGTAAAAGAAGAGCATGAGAAACGGCATCAAAAACCTTCTGAAAATTCCAAAAATACAGAATCGACCTGTAAACCTTTGTCGTAAGAAGCCAAAATGTCGCTGGTGAATTCACTCAACTGGGTGACACAAGCGAGGCCAGACCTAAAACCATGTTGGTGAGGTGTGAAACATTTGTTAGCTTCAAGATGCTTTATAATGTTAGAATCAATAATTTGTTCCAAGGAATTACAGCACACACTGGTGAGTGAAATAGGCCTGTAGTTCATGGCACTGTCTTTAGCACCGGATTTGTGTACTAGAACAACATTGGCAGTCGTCCATTAACAAGGGAGTTCACGGGCTTCTAAGGACCTATTAAACAATATAACCAAAAAAGGGGTCAATACACTGGCACAATTCTTCAGAACATAGTTAGAAATACCGTCTTGTCCGGGCGGAGCCCCCGGATATAGACCCTGAAGTAAGGAAAAAAAAACTCCGTTTTCTGAGAAAACAAAGTCGGGCATAACCTCAGAGATAGACTCCGCCGCGGCTGGCATAGCCCCGTTTAATGGTTGTGAAAAGACCGAATGAAATTACGCGTTGAAACATGTCGCCTTTTCGAGATCGTCAGAGACAGTTCGGATTTCATCCCACGTCTCGTTGACGGAATCTTGAAGCCCATAAAAAATCAGATTATTTCTTTGGGATCCATTTTCTAGATCATCCTCTCGCATCATCAGTGAGCTAAGTTGCGCAGTCAGGGTTTTATTTTGTTCTTTAAAACGCCGTATCTCCCCGTCCATTTCCTTTACAGACAGTAGCTCTTTTTCAATCCCAGCAATACGAGCTGTAAGTGCAGCAAGCTTCCTTTCTGCGACCAGCTGATTTTCTTTGATCTCCTTCAATTCCGAAACTACCCTTCTCTGCCCCAGCTGTATCATCGGTATAACACGGAGTGCATCAAGGAGCTCCTGTTGCTGCTCCGCTGTGAGCGGGCCGGGGTTTTCTTCCACGTCGTGCTTTGAACGGTGCGCTTGTTCATTGGAAGAGTAGTTTAGGGCAGCATGCTCGCTCTTGTATGTTCCGCTTCGCCCGCACAATAAAACCAAATCCTTTACTCTTAATGTATTTAATGAAACACAACTTACCTTCTGCATATGTGCAATGCCTTCAGTTTTTCACGTATTTTCACACTCGTTTATCATTATTGTTTTCGTTTCCCACTGCGATTAAGCTCGTGCTCTTTTGAGTGCGATATGCATTAGAGACCAAAGTAACCCAGGAGCATTCTATTTCGCGGAATCCAAAAACACCTATGCCACTTGCCACGTGTGCCAAAATCAATACAAAATATTGTAAACTTCACATCTGGCCACATGCATGAGTGAACAATGTTGTTTCTCAAGAGCAACTGCGAGTGAATGAAATCACGAAAAACTAGTTCTAAGCGCGTGACCAGTGAGTAAATATGAATACAGTGAATACTCATAATCGGCGCCGAGATAATTGGTAGTTGTCGACAGGCGAAGTTTTTTCATCAAACCAGAGTTAGAATTTTCCTTCTTTTAGAAGTATGCGATCAGGAGACAACTTACACCAAATCGAAGGGTAATAAAATACTTGGAACATTGAAACATTACGGCCTGAGCAGTATATGTGTACAAACTTTAGCTTTCGATGCACCCTTACCTTTTGATGTGCTAAACGCTAGTGTAAAATGTAGCGCTGTTTCAGTCTTAATCAGCGTACCATGTGCGTGCTTACACTATATTTTACACATCGCCAAACTGTACACGTTTGCATATTTTTCATTTTTGCACACCACTACTTGCGGGCCCAAATCACCAAATTAAGACGGGTTCATTGCTTAAACTCTGTGCAAAAGCTTCCACAGAAGCAGAATCTTTGCCTTGCAAGTCATTGCATTTATCACTGAACTCGTATTAAAATAAATTCTTATCATTTATTACTGCGAGTTATTTTTAACCTTGGCATTCTTTTATTATGACTCGCGCACCAGTCCTACTTTGAGTTTACCAAACTCAAAATCTAAACCCGAGTGTCATTTTTTGTTTGTTTTCCAATCTCGTGGTTGTTGTCACAATAACACCCAGCTCGCTAAATGAGAACCTGACCCCCCCCCCCCCCCCCAAAAAAAAAAAAAAAAGAAAGTCTATTTGTTTTGACTTTTGAGGTATTTAATTCTCAAGCTAGAATTTTGGAAACCCAAGTCTATCACGTCGTCAAATTTTACTGGAAATCCACAAAGAGCCAAACTCATGCACGACAAAAGGACTGGCCCGTCATATAAATCTGATCACATAGAAATATGAGTAATTGGCTTCCAAAGTCTCCGCGGGGTGCTAACGGCGCACAAGCAATTTTATACTTTCCAACACGTTGGTTGTTTTTTTGTGCATGTGTCTCGCCATTTGGCTCAGGGCAAGTTTCCCGTTTTGTTCGGACCACATTTGCTAGAGACGTGAGGTCGGAGCGTAGGCAACTTGCCCCCTTGCAGAAAGAACTGGCGCAGCTGTGCGTGCTCCAAAGAAAGCTCGCGCAGAGAAAAACAAGTGAAGGACCAGGGATGTAAATTTCAGGATATAGAAAATACCCCACTGTATCGAAGCGCCACCACACACGAGTTCTCGCTTTGATGTACAGGTCTGGAAGGGGATCCCACCGCCACCTGTTGGTTCAGGATCACACTAACCAAGAGTGGGGTTTCACCTTAAAGTGGTACGGAAACGAAATTTCAGCGCCGATCTTTTTGCATAAATATGGGCTAGGGACAGGCACCAACTCGGAAATATCAATACCGCGCTGTAAAAGACGGGAGAACTAACAAGGTATATGTACATGGGTAGCGAAGCTTCCATAGAAGCCCACATGTCGAAAAAATGGCGGCCCATGGGGCTGCTTTAGCGCCATCTATGAGTCGTGGGGACACTTCCGGCGGAACAAAAAATGAACAGGAAATGACGACACTTCCGAAAAAAAAAGTGACGTCATTCGTGCGTGCGGTTTGGCGCGAAAATTAAACAAAAAGAATTCCAGAGACTACAGGTAAAATGAACGACATATACACTAAAAAGTCTCAAACATACTAAAAAGTACTCAAAATACTCAAAATACTAAAAAGTACTCAAAATACTCAAAATACTAAAAAGTACAAACTTTAGCTTTCGATGCACCCTTAACTTTTGATGCGCTAAACGCTAGTGTAAAATGTAGCGCTGTTTCAGCCTTATTCAGCGTACCATGTGCGCGCTTACACTATATTTTACACAACGCCAAACTGTACACGTTTGCATATTTTTCATTTTTGCACACCACTACTTGCCGGCCCAAATCACCAAACTAAGACTGGTACATTGCTTAAACTCTGTGCAAAAGCTTCCACAGAAGCAGAATCTTTGCCTTGCAAGTCATTGCATTTATCACTGAACTCGTATTAAAATAAATTCTTATCATTTATTACTGCGAGTTATTTTTAACCTTGGCATTCTTTTATTATGACTCGCGCACCAGTCCTACTTTGAGTTTACCAAACTCAAAATCTAAACCCGAGTGTCATTTTTTGTTTGTTTTCCAATCTCGTGGTTGTTGTCACAATAACACCCAGCTCGCTAAATGAGAACCTGACCCCCCCCAAAAAAAAAAAATGAAAAAAAAAGAAAGTCTATTTGTTTTGACTTTTGAGGTATTTAATTCTCAAGCTAGAATTTTGGAAACCCAAGTCTATCACGTCGTCAAATTTTACTGGAAATCCACAAAGAGCCAAACTCATGCACGACAAAAGGACTGGCCCGTCATATAAATCTGATCACATAGAAATATGAGTAATTGGCTTCCAAAGTCTCCGCGGGGTGCTAACGGCGCACAAGCAATTTTATACTTTCCAACACGTCGGTTGTTTTTTTGTGCATGTGTCTCGCCATTTGGCTCAGGGCAAGTTTCCCGTTTTGTTCGGACCACATTTGATAGAGACGTGAGGTCGGAGCGTAGGCAACTTGCCCCCTTGCAGAAAGAACTGGCGCAGCTGTGCGTGCTCCAAAGAAAGCTCGCGCAGAGAAAAACAAGTGAAGGACCAGGGATGTAAATTTCAGGATATAGAAAATACCCCACTGTATCGAAGCGCCACCACACACGAGTTCTCGCTTTGATGTACAGGTGTGATGGTGTGAAAGTTTGCGTGACATCACCTGTGGCATAGGAGCAGCACCGGTCTGCGGAAATACGGCGTGCCGGCAGAATTATCCTAGGCCTGAACGCGTTTGCAAAGCCTTGGCGGAGAAAGCCAAAGCATAGTTGGCCACAGTGAGCTTGTTCTCGTTGCGGCTCTTTGCACGACATGACGCTAGCGCGCTTCTGGTTCTGAAGGTTTCCGGCTGAACGTAGAGGGAAAAAACCAAAGAGTGGAGAAAAAGATACACACACTGCTGGACTATCAGCCATTTACTGAAATTCTTCTTTTTCATCTACTTTCATGAATTATACTATTTACTGGAATTCTTCTTTTTCATCTACCCTCCTGAATTATACTATTGA
Source organism: Ixodes persulcatus (assembly GCA_013358835.2). NCBI lineage: Eukaryota > Metazoa > Arthropoda > Arachnida > Ixodida > Ixodidae > Ixodes > Ixodes persulcatus. The sequence continues at coordinate 21,913 of JABSTQ010006944.1, forward strand.
GTTCCCAGGGGTAACTTCTTCTTCTTCGGTATGATATTTGGTGGCTAGCGTTCACATGTTCCTGACTAGGTTTCTCACTTGGGGCGCTCTCAGAAGATACAGTTTTTCTTCCGGAAATAGCGGAAACACAAAAAACAGCTTGCAAGAGAAATTCTAGAGTCTCTGACTATTGAGGCGCACGGGGATGACTGCGAGAGTGCCGCCTCCATTACGCTATTTCCGAAAGAACAACTGTATCTTCTGGGAGCGCCCCAAGTGAGAAACCTAGTCAGGAACATGTGAACGCTATACTTCGTTTCACATTATCTTCGAGCAAAGCCAAAGCTAGAAGCGCGAGACCAGCGCTTTTTGCGTTTCTCCCCAGCTCGCGCGCTCGAGCAAAGCCTGAACGCACAGAACTTTCGCGCTCGCGCTTCCAGCTTTGCCTTCGCTCGCACATAATGTGAAACGAAGTATAGGCACCATATATCATACCAAAGAAGTTACCCGTAGGAACTCAATAGTATAATTCATGAGGGTAGATGAAAAAGAAGAATTCCAGTAAATAGTATAATTCATGAGGGTAGATCACTCTCCCCCTCGCCATTGCTGGGTACTAACGGTTATTTCTAATCACCGGTTCCCTCGAGCTACTACTTTTGCGGTGTGAAAGTAACACGGTGAACCGAACGCTCGTGGCACATAAAATACTGGTATGGTCGCGAACGACGTTATGGGCAAGCTATACTTCGTCTGTATGGACTATTGTGAGCCGCGCGTGCTAAAAGCGCGAGCTAGTCGCTTTGAATGAAGCCGCGGCGGCTGCACGAGCGTTTGTGCAGCGACTGCTCTAGTCAAGGCAGTCAAGGCTGGCCGCTCGCGCTAGCACAGCCTTCGCGGTTAGGCGAAGGCTGTGCTAGGCGAAGTATAGGCGAGATCCTCACACGTTGACGCCACGTTGCCGCCACGTTGACGCGTTGGCGGCAACGCTCGCAACTACGGTACCCTTGGCAGTGCAGGAACTATGGACGTCACCGGCGCGATACGCAGTGCGCTTTTCGCTGGCCGCCTTTGAAGCGAAAGGAAGAGAGCTCGCGCTCACGTCATTTTGTTTCCGTACCCTTCGGGCAGGTATCAAAGCTGTATCAAAGCTATAATACACTACAATTAAAGCGTCTTTTTTATATTTATTTAATGTTATGTGTCAAGAAATGAACTGCGTAATGCACGTTGCAGAAAAAAAAAATTGGAGGCAAAAATTTAGAACAAATGAGCGGTGACCTTAATTTCCTTTTAGCATTTGATTTCAGAACCTACCGCGCTCCCCCCGCTCTCTGAGATGGGCCAGCCACCGCGTGACATATTGGTACCGCAGGCGTCCGCCAGGCGAGCACCCGCGGAAAAAGACGCGCGGTCGGGCGTTCAGTTAATTTGTTTGCGACTGTAAATCCTCTTCCAGTCATATTCTATAAATCCTTGCAACGTGCAATGCACTATATACCTTTTCACTCTCCATCGCACGGGCGCTAACATCTTCAGATCAGTGGACGCGGCCGCCGTAGGGTGGCTTCAAGTCGTCCCTCCACTGGGCACGTTAAGTCCGTGCTCCAGAGCACGAGAGTTTGGCTCTCCTTTCACTAAACAGACAGGAGTGCCGCCGGAGACTGACACTCGAACGCGCTCTTCGTGCACCGAGTATTTTTCGGAGCGCGAGTGACTTCTTCGCGATCCGTGGCGTCACGTAAACAAAAAAGATGGCTACGCTGTTCTCGACACCAACGAGACGAAAGATTTAGCCAGTCTGCTTCCCTTTTTCAGTTGATTAGTGCTTAATCCAGCAGGTAAAAAAAAATTTATTTAAAAGACAAGAAAGCAATTAGCATTCCGGAGAAGGTTCGTTTGTGCAACTCGCCTAAAAACGAATTCATCTATCAAACGGTTGCGTGCCGATTGCACAGCGACAGAAAGGTTGTCGAGATGAGGAGACATTCGGAGCGCTGAAGAATGTTCAGCCCTGCGAATCAAGATACTTCGATAGGAAAGCCGAAACATCAGTTAGCATAGAGGGAAATGTTTGTTCATGCGTCTTGTCTGAAAACCAATTGATCTATCCAACGAGCGTGCCGATAGCTCTGCGACAGCAAAGTTATTGTGATGGAGAGACAGACCGCTGCCCTTTTTAAAACGCTTAGTCCAGCCGCAGCGAATAAAGACACTTCAATTGGAAAGGCGAAACATAAGTTGGGGTTGCCGGAAAGGTTAATTCATGCATCTTGCGTGAAAACAAATTCATATATCGAACGATAGCGTGCTGAGAGCACAGCAACAGAAAAGTTGTCGAGATGATGAGACAGTCGGACCGCTGAAGAATGTTCAGCCCTGCGAATCAAGATACTTCGATAGGAAAGCCGAAACATCGGTTGGCGTTGCGGGAAAGGTTAATTCATACATCTTGCCTGAAAACAAATTCTTCTATCGAACGATAGTGTGCCGAGAGCACAGCAACAGAAAAGGTGTCGAGATGAGAAGACAGTCCACCACTGAAGAGTGTTCATCCTGCGAAACAAGATACTTCGAACGGAAAGCCGAAACATCAGTTAGCGTTGCGGGAAAGGTTCATTCATGCATCTTGCCTGAAAATAAATAAATTCAATCGAACGGTAGCGTGCCAAGAGCACAGCAACAGAAAAGTTATCGAAATGAGGAGACAGTAGGACCGCTGAAGAGTGTTCAGCCCTCCGAATCAAGATACATCGATCGGAAAGCCTAAACATCAGTTAGTGTTGAGGGAAAGGTTAATTCATGCATCTTGCCTGAAATCATATTCTTCTATCGAACGATAGTGTGCCGAGAGCACAGCAACAGAAACGTTGTCGAGATGAGAAGACAGTCGGAACACCGAAGAGTGCTCATCCCTGCGAATCAAGATACTTCGATCGGAAAGCCGAAATATCAGTTGACGTTGCGGGAAATGTTAAATCATGCATCTTGCCTGAAAACAAATTGATCTATCAAACGATAGTGTGCCGAAAGCACAGCAACTGAAAAGTTGTCGAGATAAGAAGAGAGTCGGACCACTGAAGAGTGTTCATCCCTGCGAATCAAGATACTTCGATCGGAAAGCCGAAACATCAGTTGACGTTGCCGGAATGGTTAATTCATATCTCTATCCTGAAAACAAATTCATCTATCGAACGATAGCGTGCCGAGAACACAGCAACAAAAAAGTTGTCGAGATGAGAAGAGAGTCGGACCACTGAAGAGTGTTCATCCCTGCGAATCAAGATACTTCGATCGGAAAGCCGAAACATCAGTTGACGTTGCCGGAAAGGTTAATTCATATCTCTTGCCTGAAAACAAATTCATCTATCGAACGATAGCGTTCCGAGAACACAGCAACAGAAAAGTTGTCGAGATGAGAAGAGAGTCGGACCACTGAAGAGTGTTCATCCCTGCGAATCAAGATACTTCGATTGGAAAGCCGAAACATCAGTTAGCATTGCGGGAAAAGTTAATTCATGCATCTTGCCTAAAACAAATTCATCTTTTGAACGGTAGCGTGCCAAGAGCACAACAACAGAAACGTTGTCGAGATGAGAAGACAGTCGGACCACTGAAGAGTGTTCATCCTGCGAAACAAGATACTTCGAACGGAAAGCCGAAACATCAGTTAGCGTTGCGGGAAAGGTTCATTCATGCATCTTGCCTGAAAATAAATAAATTCAATCGAACGGTAGCGTGCCAAGAGCACAGCAACAGAAAAGTTATCGAAATGAGGAGACAGTAGGACCGCTGAAGAGTGTTCAGCCCTCCGAATCAAGATACATCGATCGGAAAGTCGAAACATCAGTTAGTGTTGAGGGAAAGGTTAATTCATGCATCTTGCCTGAAATCATATTCTTCTATCGAACGATAGTGTGCCGAGAGCACAGCAACAGAAACGTTGTCGAGATGAGAAGACAGTCGGAACACCGAAGAGTGCTCATCCCTGCGAATCAAGATACTTCGATCGGAAAGCCGAAATATCAGTTGACGTTGCGGGAAATGTTAAATCATGCATCTTGCCTGAAAACAAATTGATCTATCAAACGATAGTGTGCCGAAAGCACAGCAACAGAAAAGTTGTCGAGATGAGGAGAGAGTCGGACCACTGAAGAGTGTTCATCCCTGCGAATCAAGATACTTCGATCGGAAAGCCGAAACATCAGTTGACGTTGCCGGAATGGTTAATTCATATCTCTATCCTGAAAACAAATTCATCTATCGAACGATAGCGTGCCGAGAACACAGCAACAAAAAAGTTGTCGAGATGAGAAGAGAGTCGGACCACTGAAGAGTGTTCATCCCTGCGAATCAAGATACTTCGATCGGAAAGCCGAAACATCAGTTGACGTTGCCGGAAAGGTTAATTCATATCTCTTGCCTGAAAACAAATTCATCTATCGAACGATAGCGTTCCGAAAACACAGCAACAGAAAAGTTGTCGAGATGAGAAGAGAGTCGGACCACTGAAGAGTGTTCATCCCTGCGAATCAAGATACTTCGATCGGAAAGCCGAAACATCAATTAGCATTGCGGGAAAAGTTAATACATGCATCTTGCCTAAAAACAAATTCATCTTTTGAATGGTAGCGTGCCAAGAGCACAACAACAGAAAAGTTATCGAGTTGAGCAGACAGTCGGACCAAAAGAGTGTTCAGCCCTGCGAATCAAGATACTTCGATCGGAACGCCGAAACATCAGTTAGCGTTGCGGGAAAGGTTAGTTTATGCATCTTGCCTGACAGTCACTGGTTGATGTCGTCTCGTGGTAATTTCTGGCCTTTCGAACGAACTAGCACTTTGTAGTCACATTTGCAGCACCGCTGCCGCGCCGCACAAGAACGGAGGTAAACAATCAAGATGGCAGAGCTTTCCCCGTGTTGTCTCCGCCGTCAGCGCGGTGTGACAGGGTGGTTGAAAAAAAAAATCAGCGAACACGGTTGCCGGGCAGCAGCACCATGTTGCCCGACCGCTGTTGCCGCGATGTGACAGGGTCGCCAGCAACATGATTTCCTCGTGTTGCCGGATAGAGTTGTCCAACTGTTGCCTTAGTGAGACAGGGCCTTTAGTGCGATCGGTTTATTGGGACGTTTGATGGCAACAATAGATGAGTGTTGCCATCTATGGTTGCGGACACCTGGAGACCTAGTCGAGGCAGCTGTCTCTACTGTCTCGGCTTTTCTTGGTGTGCCCACGGGAGCCCTCTTCCTTGGTGTGGCATGACTGCTCTACAGCGTGGACAGTGTGATCCTCATGCATTCTCTCAGATGCGTGGTGTCTACGCTGCTAGGAGAGGAGCAGCGCACCCACAGTGCCAAACTGTGAGTGCGCTGGCGTAACTGAATTGAGAGATTGAATTGAAATGCTACTAGCCTGCCGAACCATACAGCCGCCTGCCTCTTATCACCTGACCCGTCTCTCCGCGCATGGGTATGGCCGGGAGCGTGATGACGAGGCAAAAGAGAGGCGTTTGACTGGTCTAACGAGGACGTAGCTTCCACCGCAGTCTCAGCTTAGTGGTGAAGAGAGTATGGTAGCTGCAGCACCAATTATCAAAGTCCGCCATTGTTTGGGCACAGACTCTGGGCATGTATGGGACACGATGGCTGTGCAAGAATTCTGCGTGAAGTCGGCTTGGCTTGTATCGAGGATGAATGTTGCGTCAGAGTTCGGTAAGGACTCTGATGCCATTACAGGTTTCGTGCCCAAGAGATGGCGACCACCAATGTTGCTTGATGGGATCATGAAAGGGTCTGTTACAGAGAAAATTGCCTTACCTCGATAAACCTTATGCGCAATTGCTTGGCGGTCTGACAACACTAAGAGCGTCGCTATTTTAATGTTAGGAAGCGTTGTCGGTAAGCGGTGGAGGCATCGGGGACAACCGTACGGGCAGTGTGCGATGGCGCGGCACCTGTGTTTTCCGCTTGCTTTCTGACCATAAAATGTGGACGAACAGTTTAAACAATTAACCTCAACTGTATGACGAAACTCTCAGAGGCCTGTGTACACGCTGGCGACAACCGACAGTGTGTAAGCTTCCACAGCTAAGGTGTAGGACTTGCTCCGCTGCTTCGACGAGGTTGTCGCCACCGTGCGCAGGCCTTCGAGAGTTTCGTCAGACAGTTATGTAGTTTGCTTAAACTGTTCGTCCACATTCCATGGTCGGAAGGCAGAAAACACAGCAGCTGCGCCATGGCACACTGCCCGTACCGCTAGATTCTTAGCAGACGATGCCGGTGGGCAAACTGACTCAGGAAGGGTTCCGCTTAGCGCTGCTAGAGCGGGATACTGGTACTAGCCCCGCCTTCCTTAAATTCATCCCAGCTACTTTTGGGTACCCCCTCATACTTTTTTTGATTGCTCAAACTGTTTCTATGGCCCAGTATCTTGCTTGGTGTAAATAATATCCCCTTTTTGTGTTGTACGTATTTTCAAATATTTTTTTAGAATGGTAAAATGACTGCAGTGTTGCATGTTTTAATATGTTTGTATTGCATACATAACATTGTTTTTTCGGTCAAATGTCTCTTGTTTTTATGTAAGTTTATTGGTTTGTTTCATATTCAGAGGTGCCAAAAAGAAAGCTGCAAGGTTGTTTCTGGTTTCAGAGAGTATCATTACTATAATTATTATGGTTTGGAAAATAAAAGTATACAAACAATTGTTACCTGAACACTGTCTCTATTATAGCCACTTTATATACTGTTTATACAGTATAGTTTTGGTTGTAATGCCCTCAAGTTTTCAGCCTAATACACTATTTATATGAAGTGTCACCATGCTTGGAAAGTGCCAACCTTTTTTTGTCAACAGTAGACTGAAAGATTTTAAATAATTTAACAGAAGTGTATAGGTTCTCCAAATGCAGCACATAGAAAAAAAAAAGAAAAAAAAACACGGCTATGCTAGTTTATATATATATATATATATATATATATATATATATATATATATATATATATATATATATATATATATATATATATATATATATATATATATGAAAGAAAACGCACTTGAGACGGTTGTTCGGCCTGGACCAGGCCTTCTTCGAGACTGAAGGAACGGAGTGCCGTCAAGCGGAAGGCACGTGATGTGCCTTCCGGCAACCCCTAAATATTACCCAAATAACGTTTTGTTAAGAGCGTAGCAACACCTAAGCAGGAAGGAACAAAAATAATGCAATGATTTCCTTTATCTTGAATCTTGGATCACGGCGCTTTTTTTTTTTTACTTAGGATGGTTTGTGCAGTAGACTGATAGAAAAAACAAAAAGATTTTTATTCGTTTTGTGTTATATTCTCCTCTATCCAATAATAACGTTCACATAAATTGTCGCAAAGCTCCACCAAGGGAATAATTGTCGTGTAGGATAATCTCGCCGTCTCGGTGGCAGTGTGGACTATTCTGATCTCATCATTTCGGCGAAAACAAGCTTTTGCTTTTCATTTCATTTCATTTCATTTGCTTTATTTTCAGTTCCACACAAACAGCTATACGCCTTCTTAGTGGTGCACTACGTCTTTGTTTACCTCCACGTGCAAGTGTAAACAGTAATTGTTGCATTAAACCTTGCGGCAATTGTTTACGCTTTACTTGACAGACGTTGCCCCCTTGCAGGGTTATTTTTGATGATTTTTATAACAATTTGAATCAGCATGCAATGAAAATATTAATAGAAAGAAAAGAGTTTTCAGCGACCGTCAAGTATACCTACTCAAAAAACCTATCGTGTATTCCAAGGAGAACAGTGACTGGTTTCGCTTGAATGAGAACGCTAGGTGCACAAGATTTTACATTATGTAAATTCGGTAGTCTCCAATTTGTTTTACAGCATGTTTCAGTGAAAATATCCCTTTCTGAAGGCAGGAGCACAGCACTGTTCTGTCGCGTGCCACGTTGAACAGAAACCTGGTCGGTGTTGTTGTCTGAGCTGTGAGCCTTTGTTCGCGAGCGGGGGGGACAGGTGGTGGAACCTCCAGCAGACGAGGGAAGTGTGCAAGGCCGGTAGTATCCCTTCGTCGCGGGAATGAAACGGGCGGTGCGATGATGTGCTTGCTTGCAGTGGGATGCTTGCCTCGAAAAAGAGTGTTCTCCTGGTCACCATTTGAGGAAAAGGACGCGGTTTCTTAAAGGATAGAGCTTATTTAACTGATCATTAAACTTTGAATATAACGACGGACGAACTTCGCGTCTTCTCTGGCCCGCTGGTCCCAGGTAGTCTCTCTTGGCGATAGGCGGGGTCCCTAGCTCGAGGAGAGCCGCGATTGTTTCTCTACCACAGAGCCGAAGCAATCGGATTGTGTCGGTCCCCCCGGTGCGCGGCATTGACTCATAGCGTCAGGAGTCCAATCTTTCATGTGTCTTGGTAGGAATGAACAAGCCACCATACCTATGCGTCTTTCTATGTTTCCGTACTCTAAAAGGATCACTTTATCGGATATCTACTAACGATTGCTTGATTGAGCTTCTTATCCAGGCACATTTCGTTATTAAGCTTAGACGTAGGAAGGTAATAACATGCAATAAAAGGTATTGAAGTTAAAAGTCGGCCTGGGAACCGAGATTAGCTAAAACTGTCAAGGTTGTTTCAGTTTTTAGTTTAATTTCCAAGAGAACGGGGGAGAGGTAATAATTTATATTTAAAAACCACTTTCGAGTTTCCCTGTGTTGCACTGCATTTTTATGCATGCCCTGCGTTAAGCGGTGGCTCGCTTTTCCTCTCAGGAGTACGATGTAATACATTCAGGCTCCATATATATATATATATATATATATATATATATATATATATATATATATATATATATATATATATATATATATATATATATATAACAAGAGGAAAATCTAGTAACGAAGCCGTAATTAACGTAGCAAAGTGCGTATATAAAAGAAAACAAATATTTTTTCACACTACTTATTTTGAATGAAAAGTGCGTTCTGTACTAGAACATGAGGTAATATTGAAAAGGCTTTAAACTAACGTTGAATGAGGACTGGTGCTAAAAATTGCGTGAAATGCCTGTTTGAGAAAATTATGTATCATCTCGTAAATTTTAAGTATATAAAGCCCCTTCGCAGGGCGAAATGTGTGAATCTGAGCTATTTCTTGTGTAGCCTAATGATCTAAATAAAATGCAGTCTCCTGAATTGGACGTGCAAACAGATGACACGCCTATACACAGCAGTACTTGACCTGTAATAATATGTTACCAGATCATTTAGTCCCCGTGTGTGTGCGATTTTGTGTTACTGTTATGACGTTTATTCCAAATATATTGAATATGCAATAAAAACAATTTCGCTTGTAGTATAAATGTATACAATAATAAAAAAAAGAAGAAGGAAACTGGACAAGAAAAATGGAAGGGTTTGCATTGCTTCGAGTTTATTTACATGGCTTGGGACTTTAGTGCATAATTTCAATTCATTAAGGCCAGTGGACGAAGATAAAAGAACAGCATGACGTCAAGTTCTCCGAGCGGTCGCAGATTCTTGTATCGCAAAAGCAAAATTCGTTAAAAATAGAATGATATTTTTCATTCCAGCAAGATCTACTAGCATACGCCCTCAGAAAATCCTTGGATAGTAACCTCAGTGAGCAAGTCATATATAATACCTATGGCAATAATGGAAGTTTCTACCAGTTTGCTCTATGCCGCTATAACGGTGTTTGCACGTCCCTGAAACTGAATCAGGGTAATAATTTTATCGGAAAATGAGACTACACAAAGACATTCAACTTCACAGTCATGGACGGAAATTTTTTAAGACAACAATGATTTAGTTCCCGTAATTTATCGCTAGGATGTCGTGTTTTTGGAACTTAAGGAACGATACAACAATTGTTTGCGTTACTGAAGCGTAGAACGCTTCCCTGACGTTGATGACCTATACACACGCGTCCGTTTCTCTCCCCACGCTAAATATGTCGAAAACAAGAATAAACAAAAGTAACGAGTAGCGTTCACTCCCTCAACTTTCAGCTATAGAAAACATGCGGCCGTGTGATCAGAAGTCGATTTTATGCCGCTAATTTTGATCATCGCCACGCGGTGGGCTTGCCAAGGCGAAGGACATGCGCTGAGTTCCAGACATTGTTATGGTTTGGTTATTGTCATATTTGCTGCGATTGGACACGAGCCACTACCCGAATGCACGACGAGCTGTTGATTATCACGATCCCAAATATTGTGCTCACACAACGCTCGCGTCCAATCTATGAGCGTCATTGACAACAACTGGGGAGAGGGACTGTGTCGATACTAAGAAGTCTGAGAAACGTCGTCAAGTTTTACGAGGGAGAGATTAAAAAAAGAAAAAAAGAACGCTCGCTGTTATACTTAATATTACACCGCAACTAAAACACTTCCCGGTCAGTGGCATTCAAGCATACTTGGGTCCCACTAGTGCCAGTAAGCTCGTCTAAAGTGAAGCCCTTTCCAAGCGAATATCGTTGGGCCGTTCGTTAGGAGGGTTCTTTTCTGTTAATATTTTAAAATTTATCGGCATTACAATTCATTAAGACACTACAGATTCACTGTTTTCATAAATTTATCTGACTTTAGGAACGAGGTTTAATATTTTTGTTTGTGCACGTTTTCGAACCACAATACGTACTGTGGTTGTCACAAAAACATGGGAATACTCTTTAATGGGGGGTAGATCTCTTTTTTAAAAAGATTTATGTTCAATTTGAATATGCGCTCCACATGGTAAACGTTGAGCGCTTTGTACAAACGAAAAAAAAAAAACTGTCGGGATACCGTTTGAAATAAAAAACTGTTAACAAGAAACAGGAGAAGTATGAATGTCCGATGTTTAAAACTTAAAAAAAGGACCCAGACGTTTTTTTACATCGAGGTTGGGTGCAGAATTCGAACATTTAGCGAAGACACTTAAAAGGTTGGACAAGAATATTCAACTGACAAATTTGTTTCTTTGGTTTCAATCTTCGATTGGGCTCAGGTGATTGACTAAATATATGTTGTAGACTGCTGATGCACCTTGACCTCTAAAAAACAAAGGAAAAATACAAAAAAACAAAAGTCATTGGGCTACGTTGAGGATCATCTAATCACTCGTACCAGCTCCTCTATTTTATCACTTATAGATAATATCTTAGAAATACTTCCCTGGCAGTAATTTCACAAAAACCACCCCTACAGGTATGGGTTTTTGCAATTCCTTAATTCGAGGAATGCACGAAACAGCAACGACGAATGTGCGTTTTAAATCAGTGCTGCCTTTCAACTTCGCCCACTCGAGGAACATAAACATGGCATAATTAAAAATTTGATCACAATTTGCGCGGGGTATTGTATGGCATTTGCTAAGATATTTATTTTTCTATGTATAAATATGTTCATCTTCGGAAAAGTTGTCTTATTTTTTGTAGTAATATTTCTCACCACTGATTTTTTAAGGAGCGGAAACATCTGGAACTCAGGAGAGTGTTGACACATCATTCATTCAGTGTGTATAAGCATCAAGTTCTGAGAGGAGACTGAAGGAAAATACACATCGAATAAATCTCCTTTTAGGGGCGAAGCTCCTTAGGGGCTAGCCATGTCCGTCCGCCGTCCGCCGTAGGCCCGGCGTCTGGTGCTCGTGCTTCTGCTCGTGAGATCACGTGCTCACGAGCACGTGAGCACATGCTCACGTGCTCTTGTAAGGCAAAAAAAAGTTGGAAATAAAAGATGAAAAAAATTATGAAAAAAGAAAAAGAAGAAAAAAAAAAGAGTAGGGGGTTCTGAGATGCCATCCCATCTGTCTTCTTAAAAAAAGAAAAAGAAGAAAACCACACATTCTCCTACTGACATGAATGAAAAGGCTCAAAGAAAAAGAAGAAAAAAAAGAATAGGGGGTTCTGAGATACCATCCCATTTGTCTGCTTAAAAAAAGAAAAAGAAGAAAACCACACATTCTCCTACTGACATGAATGAAAGGGCTCAAAGAAAAAGAAGAAAAAAAAGAGTAGGGGGTTCTGAGATACCATCCCATTTGTCTGCTTAAAAAAAGAAAAAGAAGAAAACCACACATTCTCCTACTGACATGAATGAAAAGGCTCGGCATGCTGCGGCTCGGCGTCTACGCAGACAAGCACCACCAGAGCTTCGCCCCAAGCAACATCATTCACCACGTGGAGATGCGGTCAGTTTTTGTACTCTGTTCAGAATGGGCGTGAAGGGTAGACGAGTGCTGTCTTCAGGGAGTTTTTACTGGCTTGACGGTCATTAGATTGGGGAACACTTTTTATGCTAAATATACAAATTAAGTGAAATCTGTTAGTTAACCTTTTCATTAATGATGTATGTGTTATATTCATATTACAATATAGACGGCATTTACTATTAGAGGCCAGACAAATGTAAAGAATTTGCAAATGAGCATTGGTTTTTTAGATAATAATCAAATGACTTTCGCGTTTTCCCGCATGATCTAACAATTGCTCGCGAAAATAGCGCGCGAAAATCTTACCACTGACCGATGAAAAAGTGACGTAGTTGTTTAGGTCATGTTTTCCCTTTTGTCGTCGGTTCACCCACCAAGGACACGCTGCCATGATAGTGACGACATTCGGGTGACCACCCATCCCGCGACTCGCGGGATGGGTGGTCACCAGGGCGCGTGTCCCGCGTCCCGCCAGAAATACTAAAATCTTTAAAATGTCCCGCATTTCACGTTGCCGTAACATTCACTTCGCAAATTATGGCGCTTCCAAACAACAGGCCATGGGAAAGCGCGGTGGTAGCTGATAAACGTGTGAATGTCGATGGTATGTTATTTCTACCGATGCACTGCGGGAAGCGACCGTCGTTTTTGCAGGTGAAAGACGCGCATGCGCCGCTGTGCCTCTCCCCTATATGGCAAAATATTGCAAGCGAAAATTGCTCGCCAAAAGTTGAAAGAATAAACTATTGCAAATATTTGCAAATCATAGTGTATCGTGCGAAAGGTTTTTTTGTGGAAAGCTTTTCTTTAGTGAAGATGGCCACACAAGGCAAAAAACCTGCAACTTACAACGGTCGAAAAAACGAATATATAAGGTTCTAATTTTGTGTAAGAGCATGAGTAACTATCGATATCGGCAGAAAACAATAAGCCGAAAAATATTTACTGTTTTTTATTTCGTTTTTATGCATTGGGGTTTGGTACAATCATTTTTTATGTTTTCCACTTACACACTTTTAATGAAATATTTACCATTACAATTAAACAAAAAAAATCACTGTTAGTCAAAATTATTTTAGATTGATTGCCGCACACAATGTTCAGGTGTATATTATTCTTTCGTACCGCACAGTATTTCGGGGTGTGCGCGTTGGTGAATTTCCTGTAATACTTTTTTCTTGAGTCGTGAAAATACCGTCCTCCTCTTACTTCCTCCTCCTCCTCTTCTCCGCCCCCCCCTCCCCCCCTCTAAGGTCAGAGTGTCCCGCATTTCGCCGGCAGGAAGGTGGTCACCCTTGACTACATGATTAAAGAGATGGCATCACTCTTTTAGCGTTATAATATACAGGGCTTGCGTCGTCATTTTTTGCACAAATTTGTTTCTCGAAAGAAAAACGCAAAAAAATTATCTCGTTTTTTTCGGGCGACAAAATGCGAAACGTGATCGCTTAATATCGTATAAAAACCATAACTTTGTCGGAATTGTTTTAAGATGGACTGGCTTCTAATAGTAATTGACGTCAATACTGCAATTGAAATATGGGACTTAAAACCATTTTAAAAACCTAATTATTTTTTTTAAATCTAATTAGTCAACCTAGTATCACGATTATACCCTATTCTAATGTCCGCCGCCTGCTAATTACATGGTGGGGACAGAATGCGTCTATCTCACCCCGTTTTTGAAAAAAATAAATGAATATGTTTAAAGGGGCGGTGCAACGATATTCAATTGGAATGTTTTTCACTTTACACAAGCTTACTGGCACTAGTGGGACTCAAGGATACTCGCACGCAACGCCACTGACCAAGAAACTTCTTTGTTGCGCTGTAATTTCGAGGACAAAACCGAGCGTTTTCATTCAATCTCTCCTTCGCAAAACCTGATGACGTAGCTGGGCGGTAGCAGTACCGCCCAGTGACGATATTTGAATGCGGCTCATAGATTGGACCCGAGCATTGCGTGGGCACTCGACTTGGGCTCGTGATAATCCATAGCTCGAGAAGCATTCGGGTAGTGGCCCGTGTCCAATCGCTGCAATGACGACAACAGCCGAACCTTAACAATGTCTGGAACGCAGCGCGTGTCCTGTGCCTTGCCAATTCCAGCGCGTGGCTATGATCAACATTGGCGGCATATAATCGGCTCCAGATCACGTGGCCGCTTGTTCTGGCTGCGAGTTGAGGGGGTGAACTCTGCTCGTTTTTCTTTATTTTTTTCTGTGACTTCGATTGCGTGTGGTGAAAAGCGAACCGGTATTTCACAGGTCATTAACGTTAGGGGTCCGTTCTAAGTGGTATTTGCGCAAAATACAAAAATCGTTGCATCGCCCCTTTAAATGAAAAGCAACATCCTTTATATATTTTGCGGGCCAATCGAAGCATTATACACAATAAATACATATTGAGAAATACGTCTCTATGAGAAAATGATTCATGCTTTACTTATATTTGTTGCTATGTGTCCGAAGAAACAATGCCTTTCACGATCAGGTACTGACATACTGTCGTCATCTATTAGGTAACTCTGGAATACTAGATATAAATGAATAACTGGTCTACTTGCAGTATTTGAGATATCATACCTTCCTACTATTCATGAAGAATGGTGGCTGAAAATAATTACATTTATTTATTGATTGAAGGACGCGCATATGAGAAGCGTTCCAGGGGTACACAACGGGTGGTGTCATTGTGGTTTCCCGCCAAAAAACAGTAACACGCCGTTGCAGCCCAAACTTAAATGAAAATGTGTGACAAAGATATTAGAGTTACCTGACTAAGACTGGCTGCCCCAGAAGTCCAATGTAATTGAAATAAATTTCTGTATTTTTAAAATATCTTCAACATCGCAATATTTTTTGAGTATCTAAAGTTCTCTTATGTGGCTTGCTTCTTACCTTGTAATTGAAAGTGGGGTTTTTGAGTAACTCAACCGACTCAGAAGTGCGTTTTTTAGGTTTAATTATGCTATATGTTTTGAAATAAATGACTGTAGTACTGCAGAGAAGCAGAAACAGCAATCAGAGCAGTACAACAGTCCGTTTTTCAAAGTTTGTTTTCCAAACGGTTTAAGAAAGAAAAATAAAATGCATGGAAATAATTTTTTAATGCAAACTTTATTCAGAAACCTGTAGGCGCCTTGTTGCAATTTTTCTTGAAGGGGCAACAGCAGGCCTTGCTTCCGGTGCCGGCCACGCTGTCCGATTACTGTTTTCTCCCTGAAAGTTAAGTATTGATTTAAAATCCCGAAAGATTGAAGCCTTAGACTCGTTCCACTATCAAATCTGTCTACACTCGTTCATGAACTGCATTACCTAATAGTTACCTGCTTTTTCCGAAAGTGTTTTTAAATTTTGCGCGCATGCCGTATGTACGACAATTGTACAGCTTGTGCACTAACACTTTCATCCCAATTTGGTCGATCCACATACATCGGCTGCTCAACGTATCGTGCTAGGATTTACTACAGAGGCGCCCGAAGGTGGTGGAGGCTTTCAATAAAATTATGGAAAGATTACCTCACCTGATTAAACCACGCAAAGACAAAAAAAAATTATTTTCCCGCTATTCGCATGTATACTTGTTTAATATTTTGTCACTCAGGCGCTTCCTTGGGCCATATGAAATTAATAATAGTTAAACCAATTGTACGTTTTCATTCCATCAACTTTTCAGTCATCATAAACGACAAAATAGCCCGTAAAAGTTTTTAGATGATTTAAAAAAAAGGCTTGGCGATAATCTTTCCATAGACGAAAGCGGTTTTTCTTCTTTTGGCTACGGAGCGTTAATGTATTTATACTCTCAATTGTTGTCACCCTTAGGGCACCTTTGTTGTAAATCACAGCGCAATATAATAATAATAATAATAATAATAATTTGTTTATTTAATGTGCCCAAAAACAACCACGCGGGTCTTCACATTGGCGCACACAAGACAAAAAGAAGAAACACAGCACACGCACAGCTTCAATGTACAAATTAGCATGACTACAAATAGGTTGCACACTTCACACAAAATGTAATAGAGTTTCAACTTTCAACTAGACTTGCCAAGTTCCGGCGAAAAACTGGGAGATCTGTGAAGATGTCCAAAGTAGAGGATGCGATTGTATTAAATGAAATTTGCATACGGGACAGTGGTGAGAGTTTAGACATGAATTGAACATAAAAGACAGTAAAATTTCTGGTAACGCGACAAGGAACATGAAAATCGACAGAATTCAGAAGTTGATTAGCATCAGTCCAACCATTTACCACCCTGTGCAAATAAAAAATCAGATCACGCTCGAATCTTCTATTTGACAAAGACTTAAGTAAAACGCTCTTAAGAAGAAATTCATAATCATAATAAAAGCGACGCTGAAAGTGTCTATCATATAAAATGCGTATCATTCTTTTTTGCACTGATTCAATACTTAAAGACTGTGTACTTGTTAGAGAATTCCAAACAACACAGGCAAATTCAAGCCGTGAACGAACTAAAGCACAAAATAAACGAATAATACAAGCAGGGCGTCTGAACTTTTGAGTTATACGAGATATGATACCAAGAGTTTGCATCGCACGGCCAACAATAAAAGAAACATGAGCATTGAATGACAACGTGCTATCAAGGCACACACCAAGATCTTTCATCACAGTCACGCGTTCGATTGGAGTTCCTCCCAAACAGTAAGTAAAATGCATAACAGTGTGTCGTCTGCTCAAAGAAAGAACCTTAGTTTTGGTAGGATTTAGGAGCAAATTATTCGCCAAAGACCATTGCAGTATATTATTCACTTCGTGCTGAAGAGCATTACAATCAAGAGGAGTAGCAACGCGCATAAAAATCTTAATATCATCCGCAAAGAGTAGGAGCTCAGCTTTTTTTACACATGAGGCTATATCATTAACAAATATTAGAAACAGAAGAGGCCCCAGAATAGACCCCTGGGGGACACCGGAAGTTGAGTAAAATAGTTTAGAAGGGACACTAGAAATTCGAACATGATTCGTACGACATGACAAGTAGCTTTGAAACCAGCGAAGTAGTTCAGAACAACAACCGTATAACGATAATTTGTGGAGCAATAACTCATGATCAACTTTATCGAATGCTTTAGACATATCAAAATAAATAGCATCTACCTGTCCCCTGTTCGTAATGATTGGTGCAGCGAAATGTAAAAAGGAGCACAAGTTGGTTTCAACTGACCGTCCCGTAATGAACCCGTGCTGTGAAGTCGTTAATTTTTGATGAAAGTAATGAGTTATTCGTTTATGAATAACTTTCTCAAACACCTTAGAAAACCCGCACAATAAAGAAACTGGCCTATAATTACTGACAACCGATGAATCGCCCCCCTTTAATATTGGCACGACAACCGCTTTCTTCCATAACGATGGGAACAAACCAGAGCGAAGTGACAAGTTGAAAATGTGTTTTAAAATCGGTGCGAACAAGTCACCAATGTTTTGAAAAACTGATTTTTGAGGGCCGCCTAGATTGAGATCGAACTTACATGGAAGGCATGCATAAAAAACGAGCGAAAAATTGGAAAAATAAACATTGTGAAGACGAGAGGTTTTTGACGAGTGGATATTCTTTGTTTCGTATGTTCTCACATTTTAATATTATACCTGAAAAGTCCAATCGTACCAGAAACAAAATAAGACTTAATTTTTTCGAGGTTTGGATTTCTTTGCTGAAATAACGTAAGTCATTCACCCATGTCACTCAACGGGCAGCGACAACAGCAACGTGACGAGTAGCGAGGTAGCTCTATCGCAAACTGACTTTAACAGATCACATTAAGGTTTTTATCGATGTTCATACTCATGTTGCCTGCGAAACTTTACAGAACGATGTGTCGCGCATAGTTCAGCGCTGCAATGTGAATAGCTTGAAACTAGTGAACTGACGTTTACTTCGCATGTTACTATCCTGGGCAGCGCGACATATATGTTGGGACTGATATCTCGTATGATTCAACAATTAAAAAAAAACCTCAGTGCTTTCTTTTTAGGTCAAGGCTTGAACTCGGTTTTGCAGCTTGGAATTCTTTGTCAAAAACGCAGTCAACAAAAATTAAAAGTGTGCAAAAACGCTTAATACGCATCGTTTACGACCGATATCTTCAGCGCCGGTTTTATTTTCACAACAACTTTCTTTTTGACAAGTTCTTGCTGAGGCCATTGTCTGACAAGAACAAAACGTGATTTCCTTTTTTTTTAACAAGATAGTAAATGAATCTATAGGAAATGAGTCGCTATTATTCAATCTTAATATTCACGTTCTCTCTCGTTTGACTAGGAATTACTCTACTTTTTATGTTAACACCATGCAGATCGTCATCCTTGTCACGTTCTTTTTGCACCAAAGTGAAGACCTTCGGGCTGTTTTTCGGCACTCGAAAATAAAAAAAAAGCAATATTTTTAAAATCAATAATATTATTAATAATATTAATTTGTATTATTATTATTATTATTAAATTATTTTTATTATTATTATTTTTAAATGTAAAGGATGAACTTTACACGCTCTCCTCGCCGTAGTCAAGAGCATTCGAGGGCCTTGAGTTTCGCATTAAAGCTTGATAAGGTTGAGCAAACTTTTCAACGTAGGCAAAATAATTAAACGATCGAATACCAAATGAGCCTTTTTTACATCTGGAAAGGTGCGTTACTGTTTCGCTTTCATTTAATTTTGTGATGCTTGTTAAATGTAAAAGCCTGCTTATGACCCTACAATGAACAAATGAACTCCCCACAAACTCGTACACTAAGGTCATCCAAACTGAAACCAGGTTAATATCGCCTTGCATAAACATCAATTCGCATACTGTTTCTCTTTTTGAATCCTAGTCATCAAAGGCCGACATGGTAGATAGATACATATTTTTAGTTCAACATAATATTTACCGTTTCCTCGCTTGCCGGGTGGGTGGTGTTTTCCTGCACACGTTGAAAGAACACATTTTGACATCAATATAGTATCAAAATAATTGTTCTACTTATTCGTTATTCAATCTCAAATAAAAGAAAAAAAAATGTACTAAGCGGAGAAGAACTTAAGAATGCATAGTTTTGCTAAATTGATCTATCATTTAAACTACTCTTTATCATTAAACTTGGGGTTGGATCTCAACATGATATCCTTCGCGCGTCGTTTGTGCTGAGTTATATTTTGTATTCTTTAATAATCATGGATGAGGATTTCATTTGAAAAGACCAGCAAGCGTATAAACACAAATATTTTGAAGAATGCGCATACATTGGTGCTTGAGCTTTTTTTAAAATTGAATTTTGCGTCTTTCCCAATAAATATATTACGACAAAATTTATTTGACCATTAATACCTAAATCTTAGCACTATTTTAATGCGCTAATACCACAATATAATATTCTCTACTTTGTTGAACAAGTCAAACAAACTCGGGGCTTGGCTCATTATGATCAGACTTCTTGCGTAATTGTTGGTTCTTCGGAGTTCTTGTCGGCTGACGGAATGATAATATTGGCTTTGGTGCCATATAAGGTGATAGGGACTAGGCACGCTTCGGAGCGTTCAATCACTTTCAGAGTCCGATACAATCTAACAGCTGTGTTCTATTTTTTATGTCAAATTCTCAAATGTTTCTTAATTTAAATATCGCGCTTTTCGTGTTCAGCTCTCCCTTTATAAGTATTGTTGATTAACTTGAGTTGTATGAAAAATTAGTGACAGTATCATTTGGAGATAGAAAAAATACAAACTGTGGTACAGAGTTTAATTTTAGAAACACTGCTGAATTTAATTCTACGACAGCGATTCTGAGGAGAGGCTACTTAGTGGGAGTATAAAAATCGCCGTAATTACAGACTTTGTTTGCGAAACAGAACAGTAAGAAAGCTCTACCAGAAATAAAAGAAAGTGCTAAGGAAGTAGCTTCTCTCGCATCCTAAATGTCAACAATAGAACAATCGAGAAATGTACCGTATGGACACGAATCCACGCAGCATTGCTTGCTTCCAAAGTCATTGTAGCCTTTGCCACATCCTTCGTGTTTCTGGCATTCGTCAGTGCGGTTGTCAAAGTACCACGTCCGACTAATTGGAGTACCAGGAGCGCAGATCGACTCAGGATGTGGTGCTCTGCAGACACTTTCTGCAGAGGGTTTGAAAAAAAAACAATGTTAAAGGTAATTAATAAACCTAATTTTTGTCTTATTATTTCTTTACAAGATTACACCGCTCGCTGAACATAACGTTTCCGCGAATTTTTGTTGATATCAAGAACAGACAAAAAATTTGAAGTGCTTTACTTTTTTTGTTGTTGTTGATGAAACTGGATTATTATATACGCCGCTTTGCCACCTTCTAAATAAATAGAGACGCAGCCATTCAAATGATTCAGTGGAATTAAAAACGCTGGCGATAACTTCGAAACAAAAATTAATACATTTCCTGCGTCCCGCCACCGAAAAAAAAACAACAAAACAAAAACAGTCAAGCGGCGGCTTTACCGCACAACGATATAATTTTTTTTTTTTTTTACAATAGAAACAAGTCATTTGAATATCTAATGACTACGAAATACAATAAATATACCAGAGCATGGCAATAAAGAAAAAACAGTTTTGCCACATTTTCCCCGCTCGCTTGATGAGTTAAGGGCAAGCACAACTCAGCTACACCTTTAAACTTTATTCTGATATAACTGTTCTCTCGCATGATGACAATTCGTGCTAAACAAGGCGACAAGCGCAACCGTGTGCTTGCAAAGAAGGTTTATATTTGCCGGATAAAGAAATTATAGTTTTTGAATGCTACAAAAGTAGTGCTTTGTCGAGGATTCAAAGTGAGGTGGATGAGTGGCATCCTAGTGGGACTATATATCACCAGTAAAACAGGCTGTTATGCATTCCATTAAACCTTGTCATTGAATGCCTTCGAAATAAAAACCACCAAACTGACGGACAGTAATCGCAGGGGAAGGAAATATAATTGTTGTCAAAAGAAACACTGCATGTGACTGTGAAGTATTGAAGCACTGCCCGGAAAAGATGGGGTTCTGACGTCTAAGAACGTCGATATTTACGGCATAACACTCATAAAGAGTGGTGCTTTCTGACATGCTCTTGACTAGTGCTCGCTTAGTGTTTGCCAATGCTGTGCTCACAGAAAGGCAAATTAATTAGAACAGTTGCTAAGGATGTGAAGCCGAACTCAAATTAGACAGCGTTTGGCTCATTTATAAGAAATCGTATGGTTGTTTTATGTGGATTCGAAAGAACATAAAGAGTAGTGTAATAGATTGACAACGAGAACTGAAATTGCTAACCTAAGCAAATAAGTTTAATGAGACAAGGAACACACAAGTGTAATATAGGGGGAAACAGACTTACCAGGCAGCAGCGCAATGACACACGCTACTGCAGCTAGAAAGCAAAAGGCTGCGATGGCTGCCTTCATCTTGGAGGGTAGACGTGAATGATGTGGTTACAGATTTTGGAATGGACTATATATAGTGCTTTGCTGGCATAGGGACAGCCTTAGTTCTGTAGATGTTTTTCTTCGAGGAGACAATAGCTTTCACATGCATTGTTCTGAAAGACCGTCGTATGAAGCAAATTGTAACAATGGATATCGCCCTACGTGAGATAGTGACAAACATGTCTGCGTCACAAGCAGCAGGGTTCTTGGCCTCGTGCAGGTGATTTTAAAGTTTTATTTTGTATTTTCTTAACAATGATGCAAATTTTCAAAGACAAAATGCAATGATATATATACATATCATCAGAACACAAACACAGGGATATACAATTTTATCGGGGTACATGTCAAATTATATTAAAATTTAATGGCAAGACCTGCCTCCGCAAAAAAGACAATCCTAGGTTATAGACCTTGCCCAGAATATAGAGTGTCGAGCAAACGCTTAAGGGGTCTAACTTTTTGTTGTAATTTATGTCTTCCAAAGAGTGGGCAAAGCTAGTTTAACTTTATTCAAACCGTTAGGGCAGCAGGTACAACACTCATATTCAGAAAAGGTAGTTTTAATATTTGTAGAAATAATTTATGATCACTGAGTTTTTAAGTAGCGCAGATATCGGAAACTCAGAAGCATTTTTACACTATATGCAGTCAGTGTTTGCAGGCATCAAGGTCTGAGATGAGACGGACGAAATATACATAACGAATACACCTCCTTTGGTACACCTTCTCAGAAAAGAGGTGAGAGTTAGACGAGTGCCCTCTATAGGGTTAGTCTTGTCGCACATTAGATGAGGAAATAAGTTTTATGCTGAAAAGACTAATTAAGTAAAATGTGTTAATTAAACAATTCGGTATTTCCTTAAAGTATTGTGATTTCCTTAAAGTATTGTGCAGAACCGACATTAGAGCTCTCTTCAGTGATTTGGCGTGAAAACTTGTGAAGCGCAACGGCAGCTGCGGCTGGATTTCCCGTACTCCCAGCAGAGACCTCTATTTTTGATTAATTTGATGTCTAAACACTGTGAAATTTTTTTATTTGGCTTTTTGTTGAAAACTTGAATTGCTGCATTACATTCTTAATACAACTCACCGCGTCCACTAGGGGAAAGTCAACAAACGCACAGACTAACATGTCATCCACAACCTCTTAAGAATCGCTGTCCCTCTCTTCACCACACCGAAACAATTTTGCCCTTCCCCATCAAAACATCTAATAGCATCTTCGATCAACTCGCACCGGAATCGCCCTGAAACCTGGACGGTGCACAGCGCTTCTCGGTCGTGCAGCACGAAGTCGGTGCGACATCGAAGACAAACTGCGCCGCGGCGGTGCACCGCGGCGAGCTCCACCATGCGTCACCTCGCATTTTGTTTGTTTTTTCTTGCGTAGGTTCGCGCGCGGTGCCCGTCTGCTGTCAATTTCTCCTGTTTTTTTACTCGCGGATTTGGCGGTCCCACACGAATGAACATCGTGGACGTGATTGTCGGTGGGGTCACGAAGCGGGTGACAATTTCACAGGTATATGCTGCCCATCATTGTTGGTTCGAGAAAGAGAACCACCACATAATGGCCGTACCTCGGTGTCGTCGAAACACCTCGCAACGCTTCCCACGAAGTTCATACCTTTCGGGCGCTCCTTGCCACCGTAGCAATCACTGCGCAGCAATCCTCAAAAGCTGAGGAATTCATCGAGCGCAGATGCGAGGCTTGTTCGTTTTCGCAAGGTCGCCACCTCGACAGACTGCGCGTCTGCTATTCCCGCCATCTCCTCGATTCCCGCTCCTGGCCGCAATGCCTGATGGGACTGCACCCCGGCGCACCGTCGATTTTCTCGGTGCGCGTTGGGGCAACGAAAAGCTGCACCGGGAGGGTGCGCCCCGTTGATCGAGGACGTCCGGTGCGCACCGGTGCTCTTGATCGAAGACGACGGGGCGCACCTTCGTGCACCGGTGCGCACCGGTGCGGATGATCGAGGATCCTATAAGATTTATTTTGGACAAGGCCAGAGCGATTGCCGAAGAGATGCACACATCCTCTTTTTGCGTGTATACATGTCTCCCATATCCCATGGCGATTGTTTTCAAATATCTTAACAGCCCCTGGATACTTGCCGCATACTGTAAACGACTTCATTTTCGCGGGCTCAAATTTTCGCAAATCGGGCCAAAGCTGAAAATTTAAAATTATTCGCGGGTTCTAATTTTCACGAATCGAGTGTAGCTTCCGTAGCGTTCACATATTGCCAGAATGGTTCGCGGGACGTATTTTTCGCGTTTGTTGGCGATTCGCGAAATTCGCGAAAATCAGGTCCTCGCGAAACTTTAGTCGTTTACAGAATTTAAAGGCAACCGCAGTGGCACATGAGGGACAAGAATGCGGGAAAAGACAGGGTGTGTGGGATTAGCAAATCCCCCAGCCTAGTCCAATATGTTATTACGACTGAAACATTGGTGACCTGAAAAGAAACTACAATTGGCTTAGCTATTCTTCGCTTCATGTGGCTCAAATGAACGACACAGTGAGACAAATTGCTTCTTTTCATTGTACAAGGAAATTATTGGGAAAATGTTGGTTTTGATTTTTCGCAATTTACTCAGGAGAGTTAATCTATCCATAATTTTTGCGAAAGCTTCCGCGGCCTTCGGAGACCCCTGTAATAAATCCCAACGCGATGCGTAAAAAAAAACAGACACGATTTATGCGGTCACTTCGATCATCCATCGATTCATTTGACTCCCGTGGTATTGAGTCCTAAAAAACAAAAACAATTCTTATATTTTTTTGCACTTTGGAGCATCAAAGGAGGAAGGAACAAAAAATATGCAATTGTTTTCTTAATCTTGAAAATTAGATTTCAAGAATTTTGTTATGGAGCTTACAAATGTTTGTACAGTAGCTTGCAAGAGGAGAAATTTTTTAAATTTGTTTGATCTTGCTTTATCTTCTATCCAATAATGATGACCACATGAATTGTCGCTATGGTCCGACAGAGTAAGAAATTTGCATAAATTAATCTCGCTGTCTCGGTGGCGATGCGCATTATTCTGTTTTCACCTTCTTGGGCGAAAACAAGATTGTTTTTGCTCACCGCCAGGTGCAGTGAAAACAATCATTGTTGCGTTGAACCTTGCGACGATTACTTACGCTGCACGTGGAAGACGTTGCCCCCTTTCATGTTTACTTTTGATAAATTTTTCATTACAATTGGAATCAACATGAAACGAAAATATTTATACAAAAAACGTGTTTTCAGCGACTGTCAAGTTTCCTACACTTCGTATCGTGTATTTCTAGAAGAACCGTGATTGTTCTTGCTTGCGTTTGCGCGTTGTTTACGGTCTAGTCAAACAGCCATCGATCTATTTAACTCATGCGGCGGAAATGCGTGCTTAAAAAACAATTCTTACCTGTTTTTGCACTTACAGTTTTAGCAAAAATCTACATATGTAGAAGTGTAAGCCGTCGTCCTTGGGCGGACACACCAAATCGTGTTGAAATAACCCCTGGAAGGGGAACAAGGCGACTAAGGACAAGCAGAAGTCTCCAAACACAGCTAGGGGACTGGAGCTTGACCGAAAAAATCTGCCTGGCCCCGATCGAACCAGCGACCTCTCTATTTCCAGTGGAGCGCTCCACCAACTGAGCTAACCAGGGGTTAGGCGTCAGTTGAGCAAACGGGTTTTATAAGCTGCCACCCGTCTAAGACCAACAAGGGTGAACGGCCTGCCTTTTA
Source organism: Ixodes persulcatus (assembly GCA_013358835.2). Classification (NCBI taxonomy): domain Eukaryota; kingdom Metazoa; phylum Arthropoda; class Arachnida; order Ixodida; family Ixodidae; genus Ixodes; species Ixodes persulcatus. The sequence continues at coordinate 47,310 of JABSTQ010006944.1, forward strand.
AGGTTGGAGAGGTCCCTGGCTTGATACCAAGAGCAGGCGGATTTGTTTTCGGTTCCGCACCAGTCACCTAGCTCTGTTTGGAGGTCTTTGTTTTTCCTTTGTCCACACTTGTCGTCTTCTAAGGGATTATTATCGCATGTGTTGTTCATTCCAATTGCACCTTTGTATTCATTGCATTATCAACCCAAATGGTGTCGGGTTTACACGCAAGGCTTAGTGTATTATGTTTACACGCGAGGTCTCGCGTAAAATGAGCATCTTTGTACGTGTACTTCGTTCCGCGATCATAGCTGGCCCCTGAATAAAGAAGCATAGCTCGCCACACGCACTCACGACCTGAGCGAGTGCATAACGTATCAAGGGACAGCGTAGCGGTCATTTCATAAAATAATATAATGCTCATCCCAAATATTTCACACCCAAAAGGTTGTAAGGAGACGAGGAAGAAGAATAAAAGATTGGTTCTATAATGTACTGTTTAAATCAGGAAATTTCCAGCGCTCGGAAATATTCTTTCTGCCATCGCATGTCTGTAGAAGCAACCCCCGAGAGCTTACTCTGAAATCAAAACGTTAATTTAGCTTTACCACAAGTTCCAGCAGCAAACTGAATCAATCAGATCTTGTAGATTTCTAGATAACAAGGGATATTAAAGCGTATTGAAATAAAGTTCGTGGCTAAAGCGAGCCCCTTTACAATTAAAAGCGTTGAGGCAAAACGAAAAAAAAAAGCTTTCCACCACTCACAGCGTTGCTGTTGACTGTAGAATGAAAACGTGGTTGTGGTCGGCGGCTGCTGTGTCCGCCCCCCTCCCCCCCCCCTTCCTCCCCATTTCTTCTCCTTTGAAAAAACCCGCCATCGATGAGCAGCGCGACATTAAGATTGCTCTGTCGCTCGATGTATCTACACGACCGCCGTATAAGAGATCTGCGGTACGGTGCCGTTTCTGCCACCACAACCTTCATAGACCGCTGTGCCTTATAGCGTTGTATTTCCTGCGTGCCTACCTGTAGTGAGCGTGAGTCATGCTGACCACGAGTACTGCGCCAAACATCGGTCAACCTTCTGAGCGATTGAACACATGTCCGCGCAAAGCCATGACGTTGCACTCCTGTCCAATTTGTGCCACACGCACGCCTCCGATCGGTGACGTCGGAAATCAAACTCTACGCCCTTCTTATCGACGAGGTGATATTTCGATTCCCTCTACTCCGTATACATTTTTGGACATATTGACCACTCAGTCTAGGTCCCTGCATTTTCTTTGAGTTGTTTTAAAGATTTTATCTGCACACAGTATTTACAAATATGAAAGAATCCGAAGCACTTTGGGAAGGCTAATAATACATAAGAGTCACTCGATGCCAAAAAAGACGCGACCATTTTTTGATGTTTGTGATGTGCACGAACAAAAATAATTTAAATATAATAAAGTCTCTCAACAGTTTGCTAACACAGCAGTGTGGGGTAGTTGGTTTTCCATCTTACGACTTAACTGGGGATAAACGTCTCACAAAACACGCACTCACTGAATTACCAACTCAAAAACCAACACAGCGCTGTGTGTATGTTTTGGGATCTGTAAAGGAGTGAGTGGCTGTTTTTGATGTTTAAATGCGCTGTGAAGTCGTAATAATTGTTCATAGCAAGCTCTAAACTTCTGGAATTAGCATAAATAATATGTAGTAAAAAAACATCTTAAAAAACGGTGTCATACCACAAACATGTATATGGGCGCCTAGTCCTGTCTTGCACTAAAATATAAACACTAAGGACGCGATTTTATGAGACTTCTTTATTTATTTGAGTCAACTTTGAGTCACGTGCTAGCTACGATACTTTTCTTTTTTTTTTTTTCTTAAAATTAATCTGGTAAAACCCTTAATGTTCGCGAGCTGATAATTTTCGCGAATTTCGCAAATTGAGAATTCTTGAAACTTACGGGCACGCGAAAATTTCGGTCCCTAAGTGTTTCGGTGGAGGCGTCTTGAATTTGCGAAACATAGTGGCTGCGATTATGTTCTATGTCACCGATTCAGGAAAAATAGGGGCTGCGAATATAAAGGGTTTTACAGCAATTGAAGAGTCTGTACGAAATATTCAAGGCCTCGTATTTTTGTGTTTTAATTAAGCGCGAATACATAACAAGTGTATGCAGAAGCGGCCTCATTAGGGCCAGAATGAAAAAAGTGAACAACAATGCCTGCAACTTTCAATATATCGAAAACTTCAATCTATTTCATTTGTTCAACACATGAAAAAATATTTAAAACAAATAGTTTGGTTATTGTTTATAAAATACCTTTTTAGAGAGTAGTCTCTCCGGTTTTGCCTCCAGGCTCCCGCCTCCTATGCGACGTACGAAGAAGCTCAGTACATACGACACATGAAGCGGACGCGCAGTACGCATTCCCAAACTCGGGAAGCAGACGACGCAGGCCTGCGTTTTTCGGCAGTTACCTGGGCAGAAGTGAAGTAAAATTACGACACCAGCATCATTAGGTAACGCGAAGAGGATACGGATGCATTGTGGTCAGGATAACGTCCATTTCAACTGAATAAAACGTGTTTTCAAGAGATTGTAGGAGACATCGCGGCGGCGTCTTACACCGTTCAGGCCTCGCATGCAAACGCCGGCGTGCGTCGCTTACGAGGCGGGCGCCTGGAGGCATGGTCCGAGAGGCTCACATTTAAAAGATAATTCATCAGCAACAACAACAAAGTACCTTTCTAATTTTTTGGTAAGTTCAACAGATGAGGTGATTTGAACTTGTGGTTACTTATTTATCCAAATACCCTCAGGGCCAATCGGCATTAAAGAGGGGAGTGGGAGTAACAGAATAACACACAAAAAGAAACAAGAGTGCAGAGTACATAAGGTTTCATGGCGGCTCAAGACAGTAAAGAGTGTTTATAGCATTTTTAAACATTTGGGTATCAACAATACAGATTACGGAAGTCGGAAGGTGATTCCATTCCAAAGACGTTATAAGTACGAATGATTGTATAAATGCGATGGTATTACAATTACGAAAGCAAACTTTGAGGTGATGATCGATGCGAGATGAAATGTAGAACGGTGGGATGAAAAGACGTAGCTTTAGGTACAATTTAGCATGATAGATCTTGTGAAAAAGACATAAACGAGCAACTTTACGTCGGAAAGTGAGGTTAGGCAGGGACAAAGGTGGTTTTCATGGAGCTTACGCTAGCAGTGAGGTGATAGTTACCTAGAAGAAAACGGGCAGAAAGGTTTAGGACTGCTTCCAGAACATTAATTAGATTAGAATGACTGGGGTCACAGATAGAAGAAGCATACTCTTATTTGGAGCGAATGAGAGATTTATTCAATGTTAGTGTTAAGACTGACGGTGCGAGAGGAAAGTTTCTTTTTAGGTAACTTAGCATGCGGTTAACGTTATTGATGACATATTCAACATGCTGTTTTCAGGAGAGGTTGCAAGGAATGTGAAGCGCCCAAATATTTATAAGAAACAGGGCCAAGGGTACGTTGTTGAGATGGTAGAAAGGCACATGAGGATTAGTATGCGATATCCTCATAACTTTACATTTAGTAATGTTAAGTTCCATGTTCCAAAGTTCACACCAGTGGTAAACAGCATTGATATCTGTCTGGGACTTTAAACATCAGAGTCGTTAGCAGATTTAGTATATATAGTCACGAATGACGAAGTGAAGAACAAGGAAAAACTGAAGAAACTGAAGCCTGTAATGGGCGAACTTGTGCCCAAAACAAAAAGGAAACAGAATATTACGACAGAGTGTCGCGGGCGTCGAAGTCGCCATAACAGCAGCATCCAAGGCTGTGGCGAGAGTGACGCCGGCTGGCCCCACGCAGCCCCTTCTGAACACGCGTGGGCTTCTGGAACATTCGACACCTAGAACATTCGGACCTCGAATACCGAACAGGGTTCTCGAATTTACTGGAATGCGAGATGTACATAGATAATAAAAATGTACGTCTGCTGCCTGGAACCGAACCGTGGCCCTTTGCGTTGGAACCAAGCACTAAAACCGCTATGCCACGAGCGCGAGGCAATGTTATAAAGTCGTCATCGAAAATATTAATTAATGATGAGACGCAATTAGGTAGGTCATTTATGTTAGTGAGAAACAGTAGAGAGCCTAATAAGGATTCTTGAGGAACACCGGATGTGACGGAAGTGAGAGGAGACGTGTTCTCATTAGCAGTAACACTCTGATACCGGTTGGCTAGAAAACAGGCTATCCAGGCAACTACGTTAGGATGAATACATAAATTGTTAGGTTTTAATAAAAGCAACAGGTGAGGAACTTCATAAAAAGCCTTCCTAAATTATAGAAAAACGCAGCAACTTGAGACCACAGTCAAGTTTGAATGTTCTGGGCATCGACACAAACTGGATATTTTGTCATTTAAGTAAAACGGAACTAAACGAGACTTTGAAAATAATAGGAGCAATTCAAATATTAGTCTCAATAGGAAAAGAAAAAAAAGTATTGTAGTTAGAACTTAAATCGAAGGTGACTAAAAAAAATAAAGAAATCTTATGAAGCACCTTACTTTGGAGCTCCTATTGGCACTCAAAATGGCGTCTTTCGATATTTATATTTTAATGAAATATACGGCATATTATTACGTGATTCAGCACACACCTGGATGTATGTCGTAAGCAATGGTTTTTCTGAAAAGTTTTTCCTAGCTGCCTAGGTTTTACGCAAATTTAAAAATCTTAAATTTTACATCAGCAAAAAACACTCACAAATGAAAAAAAAATGTTCTTTTCTAGTTAACAGGATCTTTTTATCTAAATAATTTTTTGTAGATATTCCAACACAAAACATTGCCGCGTCTCGTTTGCAATGGAATGACCCACGAGTAATCTGATTACTTTGATCATTATAAAACTACTTATATTCGTTTTGTATTTCTTATCCCCACCTAGAGAGGAACTCTCGAACCATTGTCTCCGACACAGAAACAGTCAACCCGAAGTGTAGGATTTAGGAGATCAGTATTTTGTAATTTGGTCATTCTAATCCAATTATTTACTGTGAGATGGGCCTATTTCCAAATTTGCTGAATTATATGCAATCTTAAAAATTCGTAATAGGAAAAGTAACGGTTGCTTCTTCAAGTGAGGTCAATTACCTTTTTTCTCAGGTAATCAAGTTATAAAATTGAATACATTTTAACAAAGAGAAATTTGAATTTGTATCTTTTATTAAGTAATGTGTACAAGACTCCTGCCCTGTTAACTGCCGAGCAACACCGGCGTAGATCGTCCGCTTCCCGAGTTTGGGAATGCAGACTGCCCGTCGGCCTCGTCTGTCGTCTGTCTAGGTATAAAAACAATTAAGTCCCGAGAGCCCTTTAGCGATGCGAGTAGATAACGGCGATGTCGCTCATCCATTGAACTTAAATGTATTTTGATAGAATATGTAGTGCTACCAAAAACAGCGTAATGCTCGAAAAAGCCCTCCGCTCTTTGTGGAGGTGCCTCAAACCCGCCACGTTGCACACGTGTGCAGCATTTCAGATTCTAGATTACAAAATACTCTCGACTTCCAAAACGTAACAATTGTGAATATAACTTCACATAGACATTGTGTCCAGCGATCCTAGGTAAAGAAACAAAGAAATGGCCTTGCTGTACTCTTCTTTTTAGGAAGGACACTTGAGTGAAAATAAAATTGAATCTAGGAAAAACCTTGTGATTCTACGTCATGGAAAGGTTCCTGCACATGGAGTCAACATCCAAGCTGAAACAGTCATTATTCTTCTAATAAACGTGATTCATTATACGCGTGAAGCCTGCACGCACACAATGCAGTTTCGATAAACACTTGCTTTATTGCAAACTTTATTTCATGACTATAAACAAAATATGCAATACCAGCTGGTTCTGCAGCACTAACAAAGCCACAGAGCGACGTACAGTCGCAGTTAAATGTAAATGGAACGCTCGAACAGCGTTTTTTTTAGGGGCGAAGCTCCTTAGGGTCGAGGCTCGTCCATCCGTCCGGCGTCCGTCCTCTCATCGATTCCCATCCCATCTGTCTTCTTAAAAAAAAAGAAAAAAAATGTTGGCGCAGTCGACAGGATTCGAACCTGTGTGGGGAGACCCAAATGAATTTCTAGTCTATCGCCTTAACCACTCGGCCATGACTGCGGGACGAGTAGGGGGCTCTGAGATGTGGTAGTTCTCTTAGTGACATGGACCGTTGACTTACGCGGTAGAGATGCGTTCCCACGGCTTCTAGCGGATCCAAGCTTATCCGCTAGGAGAACCACTGGCTCTGCATTTCACCGACCATAAAGCAGTAATAATGAAATCAAAACGTAACCCGGAACTCAGCACTACCTATGAGCAATAAAAAAAAATCAGCACCATCAGTACTACCTATGAACAATAAGATCAGTATCATCGGCACCACCAGAGCTTCGCCCCAATCAACATCATTCACCACGTGGAGATGTGATTTTTTTCGCAAGGCGATAGCCAAGCAACCGTAGACGATATAAAATGGTCACATGGCGGCGGACCCAATGCAGAGTGCGAGGGGGGGCACAATAGACTTTAAGTGCAACCCCACGGTGCAAGAGGTTTTGGAGTTTTTATGACGGTTTATAATTTCCTTTCTACGTAATCTACAATTATAAAGTTAATGTCAAATTAAAGAGCTATTATTCAAGGATACTTTATTGTCTCGATATTTCGATTATTTTTAGTTGTTCGTTAATTTTTCAGCTTTTATTAGACCAAAACTATTTCTGGAGTTGTAACTTCCCATCGTCCATGATATTTTACGTGAGCGTTCGGTTGGATATAATGAATAAAATAGTGAGCCACAAACTGTATTTTAAAATAAAAAATAAAGTTTAAAATGGTATAATTTTATGGTGCTATAAAAACGGAATCACGTCATCTAATCGAAATTACGAGACATTAAATTACAAAGCATTTATCGATATTACATTTTACAGAACTTCCATATTGATATATTACACGTAAGAATGTTGCAGTTTCTTAATATAAAATACCGATCGCGACACGTGTTCAACAATAGCTTAATGTGCATTTGCCCTCGTGTGCCGCTTGGAACGCCGCGTGAAAGACAGAAAAAGCGCCAGATGTCAGGGTCTCAGATGCCTGGATTCCCGCAGTGAGCGAGCCAGAGATGTCAGAACAACAAGCGCGAGGCTGGGGGTGCACCACAGCTGCTTTTGCCCGCGTTCTACTGTGCGTCGGCACACATGCCTGACGCGATCCAAATGAAATGGGCGTCAGCAGACGGGAGAACTAATTTTAAAACTAACTAAACGATTTCAAATTCACATCTGGTGGATGGTGTGAAAGTTTTCGTGACATCACCTGTGCCACAGGAGCAGCGCCGGTCTGCGGAAATACGGCGTGCCGGCAGAATTATCCTAGGCCTGAACGCGTTTGCAAAGCCTTGGCGGAGAAAGCCAAAGCGTAGTTGGCCACAGTGAGCTTGTTTTCGTTGCGGCTCTTTGCACAACACGACGCGAGCGCGCTTCTGGTTCTGAAGGTTTCCAGCTGAACGTAGAGGGGAAAAAACCAAGGAGTGGAGAAAAAGAGACACACACTGCTGGACTATCAACCATCTGACTGAAATTCTTCTTTTCCATCTACCTTCATGAATTATACTATATAGTTCCTAGGGGTAACTTCTTTGGTATGATATTGGTGGCTAGCGTTCACATGTTCCTGACTAGGTTTCTCACTTGGGGCGCTCCCAGAAGATACAGTTTTTCTTTCGGAAATAGCGTAATGGAGGCGGCTCTCACGCAGTCATCCCCGTGCGCCTCAATAGCCAGAGACTCCAGAATTTCTCTTGCAAGCTGGTTTTTGTGTTTCCGCTATTTCCGGAAGAAAAACTGTATCTTCTGAAGCGCCCCAAGTGCGAAACCTAGTCAGGAACATGTGAACGCTAGCCACCAAATATCATACCGAAGAAGAAGAAGTTACCCCTGGGAACTCAATAGTATAAATCAGGAGGGTAGACGAAAAAGAAGAATTTCAGTAAATGGTTGATAGTCCAGCAGTGTGCGTCTCTTTTTCTCCACTCCTTGGTTTAATGGGGCGAACTTGTGCCCAAATAAAAAGGGAAAAGAAAGATAACAGGAGAGCGTCGGGCGTCGATGTCGGCGAAACCGCAGGATCGAGCGCAATGGGCGAGACTGACTCCGGCTTACCACGCGGAGGCCCTTTGGTACACGCGTGGGCTTCTGGAACAATCGGCGTAGAAGGTTCGGCGTGTAGAACATTCTAACCTCGAATAAGCAACACGGTTCTCGAATTTACCAGAAAATTTCATTAGACTCAACAAAAATGCGTCACCATGGCCGGGAATCGAACCCTGGCTTTCTGCGTCGAAGGCACGTGCGATAACCGTTAAGCCACGAGCGCGCTGCCTGCTTGGTCAGCTGCGCTCGCGGCATTACTGCCCCCTTTAAAAGTGCATCGTCCCGATGCAACAAAAAACAAAGCAAAGCAAATAAAAAGAACGGCAAACCAAGGAGTCATTGGGCACACATAAGGTTCACCGTCCTATCGAGCGTAGTACGGCTTCAGACGCATGACGTGGATGACTTCAGGTCGTGGCGGGCAGCGTGACGATGTTCTTGTTCCGTCGGGCATCACCTCGTAGTTTAGCTCCCCGAGGTGACGAAGTACCTTGTATTGTCCAAAGTACCGTTTCAGCAGTTTCTCACTGAGGCCGCGGCGACGGATAGGCGTCCACACCCACACCCTGTCTCCGGGCTGGAATTGAACGTCTCTACGACGAAGGTTGTAGCGGCCCGCGTCGACGCGTTGCTGGTCTTGGATCAGGAGTCGGGCGAGCTGGCGGACGTGTTCGGCCCATTGAGCAACCACCTGAGCGTCGTCGCTTTGATTGTCAGCTGGCTCATGGGGCGGCATCGCGTCCAGCATGGTCGTTACCTTCCGACCATGTACCAGCTGGAAATGAGTGAATCCAGTGGTCTCTTGCACCGCCGTATTGTAGGCGAACGTGACGTAGGGCAACACCTCGTCCCACGTCTTGTGCTCGACGTCGACTTACATAAAAATCATGTCGGCGATTGTCTTGTTGAGTCGCTCCGTCAGCCCGTTGGTCTGTGGGTGGTACGCAGTAGTACGACGATGGCTGGTGTGACTGAGCCGGAGGATTTCTTGGGTCAGCTGTGCCATGAACGATGATCCGCGATCTGTGATCAGAACTTCGAGAGCGCCGCGCCGGAGGACGATGGATTCGATGAAGAACTTGGCGACTTCAACAGCCGTCCCTGAAGGAAGGGCTTTCGTTTCTGCGTACCGCGTGAGATAATCTGTGACGACGATTATCCACCGGTTTCCCAGGGTCGACGGCGGAAAAGGACCAAGTAGATCCATTCCGATCTGCTGGAACGGTGTAGTTGGCGGAGGAATCGGCTGCAGGAGACCTGCCGGCCTCGTCGGCGGTTTCTTGTGTCGCTGGCACTCGTGGCAGGATCGGGTGTAGAGGTGGACGGTTTTGGGGAGCTTGGGACAGTAATACTTTTCACGAATACGGGCCAGTGTCCGGCTGTAACCAAGGTGTCCCAACGTCGGATCGTCATGACATGCTTGAAAAATCTCCTCTCGAAGGTCGGCCGGGATTACCACCACGACGAGTTGTTGTTTCCGAAGTTCTCTTTGTAGAGCACACCTTGTCGAATGGTGAAAGTCGGCAGGGTTCGTGAGAAAACACGGGGCGCACACTCCCGGCCCCTTCCAGGTGCTCGATTAATGCGCGCAGCTCAGGATCGTCCCGTTGACGTCGTGCCATGTCATCGGTGTTGACTGCTCCTAGGAAGCACTCGTCGTCATTGCCGTCGCTGCAGCCGGAAGGGGTTTCGACGGGGGCTCTGGACAGGCAGTCGGCGTCGCTGTGCTTGCGGCCTGACTTGTAGACCACACTCATGTTGAACTCTTGTAGTCGGAGACTCCATCGAGCGAGGCGTCCTGACGGGTCCTTCAGGTTCGTAAGCCAGCAAAGCGAGTGGTGGTCCGTCACCACGCGGAACGGGCTCCCGTAAAAGTACGGACGAAACTTCGTGATTGCCCAGACGACCGCAAGGCATTCTTTCTCAGTCGTGGAGTAATTTTTCTCCGCCTTGGACAATGTCCGACTTGCGTAGGCGATGACTCTCTCGATGCCTTCTTGCACTTGGACCAGTACTGCGCCGAGTCCCGCGTTACTTGCATCCGTGTGAATCTCGGTTTCCGCATCCTGATCGAAATGATCAAGCACAGGTGGAGTCTGGAGTCGTCGTTTCAGCTCGTCGAATGCCTGCTGCTGCACCTCGCCCCATTCGAACTTCTCGGCGTCCTGTTCGTCGACTTCAATCTGCCAGTAGCCGCTCTTCAGGTCCATCGATGAAAAGTATCGAGAGTGGCGCAGGCGGTCTAGCGTGTCATCGATTCGGGGGAGTGGATAGACGTCTTTCTTGGTTACCGCGTTCAGCTGCCGGTAGTCCCCGCAGAACCTAAGCGTTCCGTCCTTCTTCCTAACCAGCACGACTGGAGAGGCCCACGGACTGCTTGAAGGCTGGATTATATCGTCGTTCAGCATTTCTTCCACTTGCTGTTGGATTACCTCCCGTTTTTTTATGGAGACTCGGTACGGCGATCGGTGCACAGGGAGCGCGTCGTCGTCGGTGACAATGCGATGCTTCGCAGCGGTGGTTTGGCGCACCTTCGACGACGTCACGAAGCAGTTGCTGTATTCGGCGAGGAGGTCACCCAGCTGCCGTCGTTTCGGGCCTGGAAGCTTGGGGTCAATGTCAAGCTGCGCTGGCGGCGTAATGTCTTGCTGAGGTGGCGATGATTATTCAGCAATCGAGGCGATTTCGGCGGAGTTCCAAAGTTCCTCGACGTGGCCCACAGCGGCACCTTTTGTGAGGTGTTGCGTTTCTTGTTGGAAGTTTGTCACGAGGACCACGGTGCGCCCATCCTGAAGTTTAGTCACTCCTCTTGCGACGCCTATTCCTCTTCCCAGGAGCAATTGAAGGTTGCCTTCAAGAACAAAGTCGCCGCAGGTAGCTAAACTACGAGGTGATGCCCGACGGAACTAGAACATCGTCACGCCGCCCACCACGACCTGAAGTCATCCACGTCATGCGTCTGAAGCCGTACTACGCTCGATACGATGGTGAACCTTATGCGTGCCAAATGACTCCTTGGTTTGCCGTTCTTTTTATTTGCTTTGCTTTGTTTTGTGTGTCATCGGGACGATGCACTTTTAAAGGGGGGAGTAATGCCGCGAGCGCAGCTGACCAAGCAGGCAGCGCGCTCGTGGCTTAACGGTTATCGCGCGTGCCTTCGACGCAGAAAGCCAGTGTTCGATTCCCGGCCGTGGTGACGCATTTTTGTTGAGTCTAATGAAATTTTCTGGTAAATTCGAGAACCGTGTTGCTTATTCGAGGTTAGAATGTTCTACACGCCGAACCTTCTACGCCGATTGTTCCAGAAGCCCACGCGTGTACCAAAGGGCCTCCGCGTGGCAAGCCGGAGACAGTCTCGCCCCAGCGCTCGATCCTGCGGTTTCGCCGACATCGACGCCCGCAACACTCTCCTGTTATCTTTCTTTTCCCTTTTAATTTGGGCACAAGCTCGCCCCATTAAACGTTTAGTTTACTTCAGTTTTCGTTGCCTCCTCACTTGTCATTGGTGACAATATTGCCTAGTGTTTGTGGGTGGACACTTGCTCAGATTTTTCAGCGTCGAATTGTTTTTGTGAGTGTTGCTGTTTAACTTTGTTGTGACAGTATAGCTATCCCTTTGTTTTGTCTTTCCGGCACGCGTTGGTGATACAGTGATACCTCAAAAGGCTCAGGGAGTTGTGTGCTGCGAGGAACATATTAAAGTTGGTGGGCCGCAACCACGGTGGCCGCAACTACGACGTCAGCAGTGTTTCGTTTTACGTTCTTTGGCGAAGTGAACACACAGACAACCTTTCGTGCCGGAGTCAGGCTGAAGACTGACTTCTCGTTTATTAGATATAAAACAAAATAAAAGAAAGGCGCCTCTGGCACGGGGCGCTCAAGTTACGCGCGAAGCGGCGGAACGGATGTTTAGATCACGGGCTCCGCGCGAACGGTTGTTCTCGCTCGGTCGCTTTGGACTTTAGAGCTCGCTAGCGTCGGCACGTCGTTGACTCCATAACATCCCTCTTTCTAAAGGAGCTTCGAAGAAGTGCCGGAACGGTCTGGCTCTTTTATACATCGGCCGTGCCGAGAATGTTTGTGAGAGGTGTCGGCGCACGTTTCCTCGGGTCTCGGGGTTGTTTCGGGGAACTCTTCGATGCATTGTTTATCTTGTTGATCGGGGAAAGGAATTAAATGCGTGCGATTTCTTCGGATCTCTTGACCGTCGGACGTTATCTAGTAAGATCGTGGTGTATGGGCCTTGTTCTGAACAACTCCGGTTCGCTTTAGGTCAATGACCCAAACTCATTCTCCAGAGCCGAGTGGAACTAGTTGACGCACTCCGTGTCGCCGGTCGAAGTATTGCTTTTGTCGATTCTTGTTTTCTTGCTCATAGTGACGCAGTTCTTTTTGGTCAGGTAGCTTTGGTTCCAGGAACTGAGTGACGATCGGTACGGTTGTACGCATCCTTCTCCCCATGAGAAGTTCTGTCGGACTGTATCCGTTTGGCAGAGGCGTTGAACGGTAGATCATGAGTGTCTCGTACGGATCTTTCGCTTTGCTGAGTGATCTCTTTATGATCTTCACCGCAGCCTCCGCCATGCCATTGCTCTGCGCGTAGCGAGGGCTTGATGTGATGTGCTTAAATTCGTAGGTCTGTGAGAACTTTGTGAATGCTCAACCCGTGGTTTCCGCAAACTAAGGACCATTATCTGACACCACTACTTCTGGGATGCCATGCCTCGCAAATATCGATTTGCAGTGCATTATTACGCACGCTGCTGTGAGGCTTTCTAGTCGGGCGATTTCGGGGTAGCGAGAGTAGTAGTCGACGACGACCAGCCACCATTTTCCGTGAATGAAGAAGAGGTCCATCGCCACTCTCTCCCACGGTCGACTTGGAAACTCTGACGGGATGAGGGGAAGCTTTCGGTTCTGGCCAGTTTTAATGCACTTTACGCAGTTCTTGACCAGGCGCTCGGTATGATCGTGTATCCTCGGCCACCACACCGATACATTTGCCCGTGCTTTGCATTTTCCTATGCCCATGTGTCCTTCATGAAGTTGTTGCAGGATATGTGAACGCCAAGATTCTGGTACCACTATTCTAGAACCATTCATGAGAAGGTTGTTTTGCATGGCAATGTGATGACGGTACTCGTAGTACTCTTTGTGGTCTGTTTCCAGATCTCGACGATTTGGCCAACCTTTATGGCTGTAGCTGGCGAGTCTTTGGCAAATATGTTTTTTTTCTGTTCTGCCGTTATCCATTGGAGACTCGTTTGCGTTGCGGGTAGGGACGTCTCTATGTGTCGAATGAAGCAATCGATTTCTTCTTGCATCTCTTTGTCTTGCCGCTGTCGAAGAGGGCTTCTTGACAACGAGTCAGCTGCTTGGAGTTCCTTGCCCGGAATGTGGACAACTTCGAAAGAGTGGCGCATTAGACGCATGCGCAGTCTCTGAAGACGTGGGGTTAGGTCGTCCAATGACTTTGATCTGAACAGAGAAATGAGGGGTTTGTGGTCGGTTACCAGTACAAAGTACGTTCCCACGATGTAATCTCGGAATGTTTTGCATGCCCACGTGAATGCCAAACCTTCTTTTTCGATTTGGGCGTACCTCTTTTCTGATTCCGTGAGTGTCCTGGACGCGTAAGCGATGACGCGATATGATCCATCCTCCTGCTCTTGACGCAGCACTGCTCCCAGGCCGTAGGGTGACGCATCTGCCGATACAATCGATCGTTTGTTGGCGTCATAAATTCCGAGAACGGGGCAGGTTGAGAGAATTTCCTTCCACTTTGTGAAGGCTTTCTGCTGAGGATGATCCCAGACGAAGTCCACTTTGAAACTGAGCAGTGACGATAGTGGATGCACTAGGTCAGACAGGTGTGGCTCGAATCGTCCTAGGTATTTCGCCATACTCATGATGCGCTTGACGTCTTTCTTTGAAGTCGGTATGGGCATCTGTTTCACTGCGTTGACGATTGTCTCGTCTGGACGGACACCGTCGCTGTCTACTTGATGACCTAAGAACTTGATACTTGTCACTCGAAAGACGCATTTATTCTCGTTGAGCGTGAGTCCTGCTGATGAGAGTCGCCTGAGGACTTCTCGCAGACGTTGTTCATGCTGCTTGGACGATGACGCCCATATCAAGATATTGTCGCGAAGTTATGCCTTCGCGGCTTTGTTTTTTTAGTTTTGCTTTGTTTTGGGGCCCTTCCGCGGGTCCCCCTGACAGCGAGGCGGATGAGGGCTTTCCCTCAAAGTAATTCACGAAGAACCCCGCTCCGGGTGTCAAGTGACACGGTCCGTGTCTTCCTTTGACATGTTTACGGCCCCCGGGTCCACGGACCGTTCTTCTTGAAGCTCTGGTCGTCGGTAGCTGTTAACCAAAAAGAGCCAGATTCGAGGAATTTTGAAATGGTTACCACTTGTTAAGTGGGGTTTGTGTTTGGTGCCATATAGATTTGTTTTGTTTTTTATGCATTTGCGTACTTCCTTTTGGTTACTGACTTTTTATGTACGCGCCTGGTCTTGTTATAGTGCTTTCGTACATGCTTTGTTTTGTTTTAACTAATGTTTTGAACTTTGTTAGAAATGTGTTTTTCTTGTCTATGCGCTTGTTTCTGTCATGCTGATGTTTACTTTGGGCTCCGCGCCTTTTGATTGGTGCTAAGAAAACCCCTCTTGATTGGTCCTTACAAATCGTTCTGATTGGTGGACTGGAGGACCCCAGAATGCTGCTGAACCCAATATAAGCGGCCACCAAAGAGCCGTAAGGGACTTGGCTCCCGGATACCAAGCATTGGACATCTCCCTGCCTCTGGAAACCAACCTGCACGTCCGACCCCCCTTTGGCTGTGGAGCCGTCCTCCAGCTAGCTCGCAAACTTGGGACCCCTTACGGCTGTGGAGGAGTTCGGCTCGCCCACCTCTGTGGAACCTTGTTTTTCGAGTTTAGCTGTGGTCGGGGCCCCCGCTGAGGGTGTGTGTGGTCAAGGAGGACGGCAGGGGAAGTTTCCAGAGGTTAGGATTATTCTCCCAACATTCATTGACGAATTGTCTATATTTGTTACCAAAGAGTCTATTTCATATTCGTTAAATAAACCGTCATTTGTTAACATCAGAATCTTTCATCAACCAAGAAGAGGAGTCTTATTTTCTTCGTTACAATATCGTCCATGTGGCAAAGTACTCCTTCCATTCCTTGGAGAAGTTGTGTAACACGTCTCTGGAAGTGTTCCGGAGCTGACGTGACTCCGAATGGTAGGCGATTAAAACAAAATCTTCCAAACGGAGTGATGAATGTCGTCAGGAGTCGTGACTTCTCTTCTAAAGGGATCTGCCAGAACCCAGAATTCGCGTCCAGCTTTGAGAAGATCTTGGCTCCCGCTAGCCTTCCCAGCGTGTGCTCCACTGATGGGATGGGGTGATATTCGCGTTGAATGATCTTGTTCAGTTGTGTGAGATCAACACAAATGCGAATTTTGCCAGACGGTTTGGGGACGATAACCATCGGCGCGCATTATTCAGTAGGTTCTTCTACTGGAGAGATGACACCTTGTGACTGCATACTTTCTAGCTCTTTCTGCGTTTCACGATACAGCGAAAGCGGTACTCTTCTCGGTGATGCGATAGCAAACGGCGTCGCTTTAGGTTTCAGCTTGAGAACGTGAGCACCTTCGAGAGATACCAGTCCTTGAAACAGGTGAGAAAACTCTTTCTTCGGTTCGCAAACTTTGTTCGCAGTCATGCAGATTTGAGGGCCAAGCCGAAACTTTTCGATAGCTGGCTTACCCAAGAGAGGCTTGCGAAGTCCTTTCACGATGTAAACTTCGTCTAGTGCTTGTTGCCCACGGCAGTTGAGCTTCATCCAAGCTGATCCCATGACTTTAAGGGGTCGTCCGTCTGGACCATGAAGTCGGCGTTGGGGCTCGGAGAGCTTGTGGCACTTTGCGAAGACCTTTTGAAAGATGACAGCTGGTAACACCGTTTCATCTGCTCCAGTGTCTATTCGGAAAACAACAGGAGTTTTGTCGATGAGTATCTCGATGTCCCATTTTGCTGTTTGAGGAGAAGCTGCAGCTCCTACGAATCCTTGTTCGTGTACGACGGAGTTCACTGTAGTTGAAGATTTGCAGACTGTTGCAAAATGTCCCTTTTTCATACACCTGTTGCAGCCTGCGTTCTTCGCCTTACACACGCTCCTCGGGTGAGCTTCTCGACCACACCAACGGCAAGGTTTGCCTTTTGGTTTGGGTGTCGCGGTCTTCTTAGTAGGAGTTCGGACATTTGAACGTTCAGTTCCTCGCTGAGCAGGTCCTGCTGCTGTCCAATTTTTGGCTGCTATACGGTCAACGTTGGCATCCTTTTCATTTGTCGGTCGGAGTTCCACTTGTTGCTTCTTAATCACTTCCGATTGTCGCGCAGCAGTGATGGCCTTCTGTAGGTCCAGATCAGGATCCAGTTGAAGTTTTTCCGAAGTCCTGCTGTCCCGAAGACCAACAATCAACCTGTCGCGGATCAATTCTTCCGTCAGTGGTCCATAGTTGCACGTAGTGGCTAATCCATGGAGAGCAGTGACGTACTCCTCGACGGTTTCCGTCTCTAGTTGCGATCTTGTGCTGAACATGGCTCTCTCATACACCACGTTTCGACGAGGAATGAAGTAACGTTCGAAGTTCTCCATCACCTTGTCAAAGTCTTGAGCCTCGGTGTCGGACAGCTTGAAGGTCTGTAAGATGTCTTCAGCTTGTGGTCCCATGATGTAAATGAGAGCGTCGACTTGGTGTGATGATGGTTGAGATGCCAGTCCTGATGCACTCTGGAAACGCTTGAATCTCTTCTTCCACGCCGGCCATTCGTTAGGTGTTGTAAAACTGAAGGCTTCGGGTGGCGAGATGCGAAAAGTTGCCGTTACCGTTTGTTCGGTAGCACCGTTGTCGGCAGAAGTTGAGGGCTTGTCCATTGTTCCTTCGTTTGTAGTCGATCCTGAGCTTTACTAATTATTAGTAGACTCGCGGAGCGATCCCACTTCTGACACCATGTTTCGTTTTACGTTCTTTAGCGAAGAGAACACACAGACAACCTTTCGTGCCGGAGTCAGGCTGGAGACTGACGTCTCGTTTATTAGATATAAAACGAAATAAAAGAAAGGCGCCTCTGGTACGTTGCGCTACCACTGGTGGGAACTTTGGAATATGGAACTTAACATTACTAAATGTAAAGTGATGAGGATATCGCATACTAATCCTCATTTGCCTTTCTACCATCTAAACAACGTACCCTTGGCCCTGTTTCTTATAAATATTTGGGCGTTCACATTACTTGCAACCTCTCCTGGAAACAGCTAGCATGTTGAATATGTCATCAATAACGTTAAACGCATGCTAAGTTACCTAAAAAGAAACTTTCCTCTCGCACCGTCAGTCTTAACAATAACAATGTGTAAATCTCTCATTCGCTCCAAATAAGAGTATGCTTCTTCTATCTGTGACCCCAGTCATTCTAATCTAATTAATGTTCTGGAAGCGGTCCTAAACCTTTCTGCCCCTTTTCTTCTAGGTAACTATCACCTCACTGCTAGCGTAAGCTCCATGAAAACCACCTTGTCCCTGCTTAACCTCTCTTTCCGACGTAAAGTTGCTCGTTTATGTCTTTTTCACAAGATCTATCATACTAAATCGTACCTAAAGCAACGTATTTTCATCCCACCGTTCTACATTTCATCTCGCATCGATCATCACCTCAAAGTTTGCTTTCGTAATTGTAATACCATCGCATTTATACAATCATTCGTACTTATAACGTCTTTGGAATGGAATTAATTTCCGACTTCCGTAATTTATATTGTTGATACCCAAATGTTTAAAAATGCTATATACACTCTTAACTGTATTGAGCCGCCATGAAACCTTATGTACTCTGCACTCTTGTTTCCTTTTGTGTGTTATTCTGTTACTCCCACTCCCCTCTTTAATGCCGATTGGCCCTGAGGGTATTTGGATTAATAAGTAACCGCAAGTTCAAATCATCTCATCTTTTGAACTTACCAAAAAATTAGAAAGGTACTGTGTTGTTGTTGCTGAGAAATTATCTTTTAAATGTGAGGCTCTCGGACCATGCCTCCAGGCGCCCTCCTCGTAAGCGACGCACGCCGGCGTTCGCAAGCGAGGCCTGAACGGTGTAAGACGCCGCCGCGATGTCTCCTACAATCTCTTGAAAACACGTTTTATTCAGTTGAAATTGACGTTATCCTGACCTCCATGCATCCGTATCCTCTTCGCGTTACCTAATGATGCTGGTGCTGGAATTTTACTTCACTTCTGCCCAGGTAACTGCCGAAAAGCGCAGGCCTGCGTCGTCTGCTTCCCGAGTTTGGGAATGCGTACTGCGCGTCCCCCTCATCTGTCGTATGCACTGAGCTTCTTCGTACGTCGCCTAGGAGGCGGGAGCCTGGAGCAAAACCGGAGAGACTACTCTCTAAAAATAATATTTTAGAAACATCAACCAAAATATTTGTTTTAAATATTTTTTCATGTGTTGAACAAATGAAATAGATTGAAGTTTTCGATATATTGAAAGTTGCAGGCATTGTTGTTCACTTTTTTCATTCTGGCCCTAATGAGGCCGCTTCTGCATACACTAGTTATTTATTCGGGCTTAATTGAAACACAAAAATACGAGGCCTTGAATATTTCGTCCAGACTCATTAATGGAACTTTTTCACATACCGACGGCACCAGGCGGTGGCTGCACGAACTAAAAATCGAGGAAGTGACCTACCTGCGCTACCAATCGATAATGGGAGCTACGCTACCAGTTTCTTCGCTCTCCGAGCAGCGGCGCGTGCCCAACGCGACTCTAAAGAGGGGGATCTGTGGCGTCCACCCAAACGTCATGTTTTTCTTTCCGTCCACTTTCTTTTTTTGTGTAACACAATTATATATATGTTGCAATTACGTGTTCTACTCGCTGATCCACAGCCTCCTTCCGAATTTCCTCGATTTCTAGTGCCGACTTGCGCCGCTTGGCATCGTGTGCTCGCGCGTGCGCAGAACGCTTCTCGGAAAAGGTCCATTGCTGTCAAACCCTTTATTTACGCAGCCCCTATTTTTCCCGAATCGGTGACAGAGAACATAATCGCAGCCATTAAGTTTCGCAAATTCAAGACGCCTCCACCGAAACACTTAAGGACCGAAATTTTCGCGTGCCCTTAAGTTTCGAGAATTCTCAATTCGCGAAATTCGCAAAACTTAACAGCTCGCGAACATTAAGAGTTTTACCAGATTAGTCTTAAGCACAAACAAAAAGAAGAAAAGTATTGTAGCTAGCACGTGACTCAAAGTTGACTCAAATAAATAAAGAAGTCTGATAAAATCGCGTCCTTAGTGTTGATATTTTAGTGCAAGACAGGGCTAGGCGCCCATATACATGTTTATGGTATGCAACCGTTTTTTAAGATGTTTTTTTACTACATATTATTTATGCAAATTCCAGAAATCTAGAGCTTGCTATGAACCAATATTACGACTTCACAACGCATTTAAACACCAAAAACAGCCACTCACTCCATTACAGATCCCATAACATACACACAGCGCTGTGTTGGTTTTTGAGTTGGTAATTCAGTGAGTGCGTGTTTTGTGAGACGTTTATCCCCAGTTAAGTCGTAAGATGGAAAACCAAATACCCCACACTGTTGTGTTAACAAACTGTTGAGAGACTTTATTATATTTAAATTATTTTTGTTCGTGCACATCACAAACATCAAAAAACGGTCGCGTCTTTTTTGGCATCGAGTGACTCTTATGTATTATTAGCCTTCCCAAAGTGCTTCGGATTCTTTCATATTTGTAAATACTGTGTGCAGATAAAATCTTTAAAACAACTCAAAGAAAATGCAGGGACCTAGACTGAGTGGTCAATATGTCCAAAAATGTATACGGAGTAGAGGGAATCGAAATATCACCTCGTCGATAAGAAGGGCGTAGAGTTTGATTTCCGACGTCACCGATCGGAGGCGTGCGTGTGGCACAAATTGGACAGGAGTGCAACGTCATGGCTTTGCGCGTACATGTGTTCAATCGCTCAGAAGGTTGACCGATGTTGGGCGCAGTACTCGTGGTCAGCATGACTCACGCTCACAACAGGTAGGCACGCAGGAAATACAACGCTATAAGGCACAGCGGTCTATGAAGGTTGTGGTGGCAAAAACGGCACCGTACCGCAGATCTCTTATACGGCGGTCGTGTAGATACATCGAGCGACAGAGCAATCTTAATGTCGCGCTGCTCATCGTTGGCGGGTTTTTTCAAAGGAGAAGAAGGGGGGAGGGGGGGGGGGGGTGCGGACACAGCAGCCGCCGACCACAACCACGTTTTCATACTGCAGTGAACAGCAACGCTGTGAGTTATGGAAAGCTTTTTTTTTTTTCGTTTTGCCTCAACGCTTTTATTGTAAAGGGGCTCGCTTTTGCCATGAACTTTATTTCAATACGCTTTAATATCCCTTGTTATCTAGAAATCTACAAGATCTGATTGATTCAGTTTGCTGCTGGAACTTGTGGTAAAGCTAAATTAACGTTTTGATTTCAGAGTAAGCTCTCGGGGGTTGCTTCTACAGACATGCGATGGCAGAAAGAATATTTCCCAGCGCTGGAAATTTCGTGATTTAAACAGTACATTATAGAACCAATCTTTTATTCTTCTTCCTCGTCTCCTTACAACCTTTTGGGTGTGAAATATTTGGGATGAGCGTTATATTATTTTATGAAATGACCGCTACGCTGTCCCTTGATACGTTATGCACTCGCTCAGGTCGTGAGTGCGTGTGGCGAGCTATGCTTCTTTATTCAGGAGCCAGCTATGATCGCGGAACGAAGTACACGTACAAAGATGCTCATTTTACGCGAGACCTTGAGTGTAAACATAATACACCAAGCCTTGCGTGTAAAACCAACACCATTTGGGTTGATAATGCAATGAATACAAAGGTGCAATTGAAATGAACAACACATGCGATAATAATCCCTTAGAAGGCGACAAGTGTGGACAAAGTAAAAACAAAGACCTCCAAACAGAGCTAGGTGACTGGTGCAGAACCGAAAACAAATCCGCCTGCTCTTGGTATCAAGCCAGGGACCTCTCCAACCTTAAAAGGCAGGCCGTTCACCCTTGTTGTTCTTAGACGGGTGGCAGCTTATAAAACCCGTTTGCTCAACTGACGCCTAACCCCTGGTTAGCTCAGTTGGTGGAGCGCCCCACTGGAAATAGAGAGGTCGCTGGTTCGATACGGGGCCAGGCAGATTTTTTCGGTCAAGCTCCAGTCCCCTAGCTGTGTTTGGAGACTTCTGCTTGTCCTTAGTCGCCTTGTTCCCTTTCTCCAGGGGTTATTGCCAACACGATTTGGTGTGTCTGCCCAAGGACGACGGCTTACACTTCTACATATGTAGATTTTTGCTAAAACTGTAAGTGCGAAAACAGGTAAGAATTGTTTTTTAATCACGCATTTCCGCCCCATGAATTAAATAGATCGATGGCTGTTTGACTAGACCGTAAACAACGCGCAAACGCAAGCAAGAACAATCACGGTTCTTCTAGAAATACACGATACGAAGTGTAGGAAACTTGGCAGTCACTGAAAACACTTTTTTTTGTACAAATATTTTCGTTTCATGTTGATTCCAATTGTAATGAAAAATTTATCAAAAGTAAACATGAAAGGAGGCAACGTCTGCCACGTGCAGCGTAAGTAATCGTCGCAAGGTTCAACGCAACAATGATTGTTTTCACTGCACCTGGCGGTGAGCAAAAACAATCTTGTTTTCGCCCAAAAAGGTGAAAACAGAATAATGCGCATCGCCACCGAGACAGCGAGATTAATTTATGCAAATTTCTTACTCTGTAAGACCATAGTGACAATTCATGTGGTCATCATTATTGGATAGAAGATAAAGCAAGATAAAACAAATTTAAAAACAGTTCTCCTCTTGCAAGCTACTGTACAAACATTTGTAAGCTCCATAACAAAATTCTTGAAATCTAATTTTCAAGATTAAGAAAACAATTGCATATTTTTTGTTCCTTCCTCCTTTGATGCTCCAAAGTGCAAAAAAAGATAAGAATTGTTTTTGTTTTTTAGGACTCAATACCACGTGAGTCAAATGAATCGATGGATGATCGAAGTGACCGCATAAATCGTGTCTGTTTTTTTTAATGCATCGCTTTGGGATTTATTACAGGGGTCTCCGAAGGCCGCGGAAGCTTTCGCAAAAATTATAGATAGATTAACTCTCCTGAGTAAATCGCGAAAAATAAAAACCAACGTTTTCCCAATAATTTGCTTGAACAATGAAAATCAGCAATTTGTCTCACAGTGTCGTTTATTTGAGCCACATGAAGCGAAGAATAGGTAAGCCAATTGTAGTTTCTTTTCAGGTCACCAATGTTTCAGTCGTAATAACATATTGGACTAGGCTGGGGGATTTGCCAATCCCACACACCCTGTCTTTTCCCGCATTCTTATCCCTCATGTGCCACTGCGGTTGCCTTTAAATACTGTAAACGACTAAAGTTTCGCGAGGACCCGATTTTCGCGAATTTCGCGAATCGCCTACAAACGCGAAAAATACGTCCCGCGAACCGTTCTGGCAATATGTGAACGCTACGGAAGCTACACTCGATTCGCGAAAATTAGAACCCGCGAATAATTTTAAATTTTCAGCTTTGGCCCGATTCGCGAAAATTTGAGCCCGCGAAAATGAAGTCGTTTACAGTATGTGGCAAGTATCCAGGGGCAGTTAAGATATTTGAAAACAATCGCCATGGGATATGGGAGACATTTATACACGCAAAAAGAGGATGTGTACATCTCTTCGGCAATCGCTCTGGCCTTGTCCAAAATAAATCTTAGATGTTTTGATGGGGAAGTGCAAAATTGTTTCGGTGTGGTGAAGAGAGGGACAGCGATTCTTAAGAGGTTGTGGATGACATGTTAGTCTGTGCGTTTGTTGACTTTCCCCTAGTGGACGTGGTGAGTTGTATTAAGAATGTAATGCAGCAATTCAAGTTTTCAACAAAAAGCCAAATAAAAAAATTTCACAGTTTTTAGACATTAAATTAATCAAAAATAGAGGTCTCTGCTGGGAGTACGGGAAATCCAGCCGCAGCTGCCGTAGCGCTTCACAAATTTTCACGCCAAATCACTGAAGAGAGCTCTAATGTCGGTTCTGCACAATACTTTAAGGAAATCACAATACTTTAAGGAAATACCGAATTGTTTAATTAACACATTTTACTTAATTAGTGTTTTCAGCATAAAACTTATTTCCTCATCTAATGTGAGACAAGACTAACCCAAAAGAGGGCACTCGTCTAACTCTCACCTCTTTTCTGAGAAGGTGTACCAAAGGAGGTGTATTCGTTATGTATATTTCGTCCGTCTCATCTCAGACCTTGATGCCTGCAAACACTGACTGCATATAGTGTAAAAATGCTTCTGAGTCTCCGATATCTGCGCTACTTAAAAACTCAGTGATCAGTAAATTATTTCTATAAATATTAAAACTACCTTTTCTGAATATGAGTGTTGTACCTGCTGCCCTAACGGTTCGAATAAAGTTAAACTAGCTTTGCCCACTCTTTGGAAGACATAAATTACAACAAAAAGTTAGACCCCTTAAGCTTTTGCTCGACACTCTATATTCTGGGCAAGGTCTATAACCTAGGATTGTCTTTTTTGCGGAGGCAGGTCTTGCCATTAAATTTTAATATAATTTGACATGTACCCCGATAAAATTGTATATCCCTGTGTTTGTGTTCTGCTGCTATCATTGCACTTTGTCTTTGAAAATTTGCATCATTGTTAAGAAAATACAAAATAAAACTTTAAAATCACCTGCACGAGGCCAAGAACCCTGCTGCTTGTGACGCAGACATGTTTGTCACTATCTCACGTAGGCCGATATCAATTGTTACAATTTGCTTCATACGACGGTCTTTGAGAACAATGCATGTGAAAGCTATTGTCTCCTCGAAGAAAAACATCTACAGAACTAAGGCTGTCCCTATGCCAGCAAAGCACTATATATACCCATCCCAAAATCTGTAACCACATAATTCACGTCTACCGTCCAAGATGAATGCAGCCATCGCAGCCCTTTGCTTTCTAGCTGCAGTAGCGTGTGTCATTGCGCTGCTGCCTGGTAAGTCTGTTTCCCCCTTTATTACACTTGTGTTTTCCTTGTCTCATTAAACTTATTTGCTTAGGTTTGCAATTTCAGTTCTTGTTGTCAATCTATTACACTACTCTTTATGTTATTTCGAATCCACATAAAACAACCATACGATTTCTTATAAATGAGCCAAACGCTGTCTAATTTGAGTTCGGCTTCACATCCTTAGCAACTGTTCTAATTAATGTGCCTTTCTGTGAGCACAGCATTGGCAAACACTAAGCGAGCACTAGTCAAGAGCATGTCAGAAAGCACCACTCTTTATGAGTGTTATGCCGTAAATATCGACGTTCTTAGACGTCAGAACCCCATCTTTTCCGGGCAGTGCTTCAATACTTCACAGTCATATGCAGTGTTTCTTTTGACAACAATTATATTTCCTTCCCCTGCGGATTACTGTCCGTCAGTTTGGTGGTTTTTATTTCGAAGGCATTCAATGACAAGGTTTAATGGAATGCATAACAGCCTGTTTTACTGGTGATACCACTAGGATGCCACTAATCCACCTCACTTTGAATCCTCGACAAAGCATTACTTTTGTAGCATTCAAAAACTATAATTTCTTTATCCGGCAAATATAACCCTTCTTTGCAAGCACACGGTTGCGCTTGTCGCCTTGTTTAGCACGAATTGTCATCATGCGAGAGAACAGTTATATCAGAATAAAGCTTAAAGGTGTAGCTGATTTGTGCTTGCCCTTAACCCATCAAGCGAGCGGGGAAAATGTGGCAAAACTGGTTTTTCTATATTGCCATGCTCTGGTATATTTATTATATTTCGTAGTCATTAGATATTCAAATGACTTGTTTCTATTGTAAAAAAAAAAAAAAAAATATATCGTTGTGCGATAAAGCCGCCGCCTGACTGGTTTTTTTTTTTTTTTCGGTGGCGGGACGCAGGAACTGTATTAATTTTGTGTTCCAAAGTTATCGCCGGCGTTTTTAATTCTGCTGAATCATTTGAATGGCTGCGTCTGTATTTATTTAGAAGGTGGCAAAGCGGCGTATATATTAATCCCGTTTCGTCAACAACAAAAAAAAAAAGTAAAGCACTTCAAATTTTTTGTCTGTTCTTGATAACAACAAAAATTCGTGAAACGTTATGATCAGCGAGCGGTGTAATCTTATAAAGAAATAATAAGGCAAAAATTAGGTTTATTAATTACCTTTAACATTGTTTCTTTTTTTCAAACCCTCTGCAGAAAGTGTCTGCAGAGCACCACGTCCCGTGGCGAGCTGCGCTCCTGGTACTCCAATTACTCGGACGTGGTACTTTGACAACCACACTGACGAATGCCAGCAACACGAAGGATGTGGCAAAGGCTACAATGACTTTGGCAGCAAGATATGCTGCGTGGATTCGTGTCCATACGGTACATTTCTCGATTGTTCTATTGTTGACATTTAGGATGCGAGAGAAGCTACTTCCTTAGCACTTTCTTTTATTTCTGGTAGAGCTTTCTTATGTTCTGTTTCGCAAACAAAGACTGTAATTATGCAGGCGTTTTATACTCCCACTAGGTAGACTCTCCTCAGAATCGCTCTCGTAGAATTAACCTCAGCACTGTTTCTAAAATTAAACTTTGTATCACAGTTTGTATTTTTTCTATCTCCAAATGATACTGTCACTAATTTTTCATACAACTCAAGTTAATCAACAATACTTATAAAGGGAGAGCTGAACACGAAAAGCGCGATATTTAAATTAAGAAACATTTGAGAATTTGACATAAAAAATAGAACACAGCTGTTAGATTGTATCGGACTCTGAAAGTGATTGAACGCTCCGAAGCGTGCCTAGTCCCTATCACCTTATATGGCACCAGAGCCAATATTATCATTCCGTCAGCCGACAAGAACTCCGAAGAACCAACAATTACGCAAGAAGTCTGATCATAATGAGCCAAGCCCCGTGTTTGTTTGACTTGTTCAACAAAGTAGGGAATATTATATTGTGGTATTAGCGCATTAAAATAGAGCTAAGGTTTAGGTATTAATGGTCAAATGAATTTTGTCGTAATATATTTATTGGGAAAGACGCAAAATTCAATTTTAAAAAAAGCTCAAGCACCAATGTATGTGCATTCTTCAAAATATTCGTGTTTATACGCTTGCTGGTCTTTTCAAATGAAATCCCCATCCATGATTATTAAAAAATACAATATATAACTCAGCACAAACGACGCGCGAAAGATATCATGCTGAGATCCAACCCCAAGTTTAATGATAAAGACTAGTTTAAATGATAGATCAATTTAGCAAAACTATCTATTCTTAAGTTCTTCTCCGCTTACTACATTTTTTCTTTTATTTGAGATTGAATAACGAATAAGTAGAACAATTATTTTGATACTATATTGATGACAAAATGTGTTCTTTCAACGTGTGCAGGAAAACACCACCCACCCGGCAAGCGAGGAAACGGTAAATATTATGTTGAACTAAAAATATGTATCTATCTACCATGTCGGCCTTTGATGACTAGGATTCAAAAAGAGAAACAGTATGCGAATGTATGTTTATGCAAGGCGACATTAACCTGGTTTCAGTTTGGATGACCTTAGTCTACGAGTTTGTGGGGAGTTCATTTGTTCAGTGTAGGGTCATAAGCAGGCTTTTACATTTAACAAGCATCACAAAATTAAATGAAAGCGAAACAGTAACGCACCTTTCCAGATGTAAAAAAGGCTCATTTGGTATTCGATCGTTTAATTATTTTGCCTACGTTGAAACTTTTCCTCAACCTTATCAAGCTTTAATACGAAAGTTAAAGGGGCCCTGCAATCATATTTAAGCGTCTACCTTTTTTGCGGTTTCCACGTCTCTTGAAGTTCGGGCAAGCCAGCGGGCACGGAGAGAGTAACTAAATATCAGTGCGTCATATTTTAACCGGACGACGCGGAAACCTCCTCCACCGACGGGGGCGACCCGCGGTACCGAAATCGCGCAAAATGTGACGTCTTTGGTCCTGGGCTTACTACTGGTCAGAGCCTCTATAAGCTTCTTTTTAGTCGAACTACAAAATATAAGTTGCGCGAACCGTTTCAATTATTTATAAAAGTAGTTTTTGTTCAGTATTTTTAGATCAGAACAGAAACGAATGGAGTTTATAAAGTACGGAAACGAGAAATGACCCGTCGATATCCCGCCACCGAGCGGTGGAAAAGGCGGCGCACACTAGAAAGGAGTAGTGGGATCACGCGCCGACACGGAAAGGTCCAGGATGTACGCGGCGGCGCTGCGGTCGTATGGACAGGATGATCCGACCTGCTCCGAGCGTTCCGAAGGCCTTCGGCGAGAAGCTTTGTCTTGGGGTTTGGCCGTTTCGCGGTATGGCAGCGCGAAGCGGCTCCCATTCTGAACTGATCTTTACCCCGTGTTTGCTGTCGTTTGTGGCCAATGAAGTGTCATGCCGAATTAGTGTTTAATCGCGCAGCAAATGCAATGAGAGCCGCCCCGGCTGCCCGCTGCATACAGCCTATCCAAAACATGCTTTAGTGGCGCTCTCTCGCGCCGTCGACACAGAGTGCGGCAGCCGTGAGCGCTCGCGATGAGCCCACTACCCCTCCTCTAGTTCACGGCCACTCAAGCAACCAAGGACGTCATGAGGGAGGTTATTTTTTGCTTGTTTTTGTAATACTAATTTGCCTATAACTTTTAAAATAAAGCGAATTTCGAGAAAAGAAACGTTTTACTAAGTTACTACGTTCAGTGCGCTCAGGTTTGGTGCAAAATAAAAACCAGTAAAAAAGTCCTTGCAGGCCCCCTTTAAGGCCATCGAATGCTCTAGGCTACGGCGCAGGAGAGCGTGTAAAGTTCATCCTTTACATTAATAATAATAATAATAACAATAATGTAATAATAATAATAATCATAAAAAATTAATATTGTTAATATTATTGATTTTAAAAAAGTTTTTTTTTTATTTTCGCGTGCCCAAAACAGCCCGAAGGTCTTCACTTTGGTGCAAAAAGAACATGACATGGAAGACGATCCGCATGGTGTTAACATAAAAAGTAGAGTAATTCTTAGTCAAACGGGAGAGAACGTGAATAATAAGATTGAATAATAGCGAATCATTTCCTATAATTCCATTTACTATCTCGTTAAAAAAAAAGGTAATCACGTTTTGTTCTTGTCAGACAATGGCCTGAGCAAGAACTTATCTAGAAGAAAGTTGTAATAAAAATAAAAACGGCGCTAAAGATATCGGTCGTAAACGGTGCGTATTAAGCGTTTTTGCACAGTTTCAATTTTTGTTGACTTCGTTTCTGACAAAGAATTCCAAGCTGCAGAACCGAGTTCAAGCCTCGACCTAAAAAGAAAGCAAAGTAAATTTATAATGCAGGCAGGTTTTTTTTTTTAATTGTTGAATCATGCGAGATATCAGTCCCAACATCTATGTCACGTTGCCCAGGATAGTAACATGCGAAGTAAACGTCAGTTCACTATCTATACTCACGCCAAGGCCTCTTACAACAGCGTTTGATTGAAATTTATTTAATACATAATTGTTATATAATACATTCCAACGTCTGTAAAGGAACAAGACATTTGTTTTCTGAGGGTTCAGTTTCAAGCTATTCACATTACAGCGCTGAACTATGCGCGACGCATCATTCTGTAAAGTTTCGCAGGCAACAGGAGTATGAACATTCATAAAAAGTTTAATATGATCCGTTAAAGTCAGTTTGGGATAGAGTTATCTCGCTACTCGTCACGATGCTGTTTTCGCTGCCCGTTGAGTGACATGGGTGAATGACTTACATTATTTCAGCAAAGAAATCCAAACCTCGAAGAAATTAAGTCTTATTTTGTTTCTGGTACGATTGAACGTTTCACGTATAAAATTAGAAGGTGAGAACATACGAAACAAAGATTATCCACTCGTCACAAACCTCTCCTCTTCACAATGTTTGTTTTTCACATTTTTCGCTCGCTTTTTATGCATGCCTTTCATGTAACTTGCATCTACCTTGTGTTCCTTAAGGCTTCGATCTCAATGTGGGCGGCCCTCAAAAATCAGTTTTTCAACGCATTGCGCTGCGATTTACAACAAATGTGCCCTAAGGGTGACAACAATTGAGAGTATAAATACATAAACGCTCCGTAGTCAAAAGAAGAAAACCCGATTTTGTCCATAGAAAGATTATCGCCAAGCCTTTTTTTTTTTAAATCATCTAAAAATTGTTACGGGCTATTTTGTCGTTTATGACGACTGAAAAGTTGCTGGAATGAAAACGTACAATTGGTTTAACTATTATTAACTTCATATGGCCCAACGAAGCGCCTGAGTGACAAAATATTAAACAAGTAAACATGCGAATAGCGGGAAAATAATTTTTTTGTCTTTGCTTGATTTAGTCAGGTGAGCTAATCTTTCCATAATTTTATTTAAAGCCTCCACCACCTTCGGGCACCTCTGTAGTAAATCCTTGCACGATACGTTGAGCAGTCGATTTACGTGTATCGACCAAATTGAGATGAAAGTGTTTGTGCACACGCTGTACAATTGTCGTACATACGGCATGCACGAAAACTTCAAAAACACTTTCGGAAAAAGCAGGAACCTATTAGGTAATGCAGTTCATGAACGAGTGTGCACAGATTTGAGAGAATGGACCGAGTCTAAGGCTTCAATCTTTTGGGATTTTAAATCAATACTTAACTTTCAGGGAGAAAACAGTAATCGGACAGCGTGGCCGGCACCGGAAGCAAGGCCTGCTGTTGCCCCTTCAAGAAAAATTGCAACAAGGCGCCTACATGTTTCTGAATAAAGTTTGCATTAAAAAATTATTTCCATGCATTTTGTTTTCCTGCTTTAAACCGTTTGGAAAACAAACTTTGAAATACGAACCGTTGTAGTGCTCTTATTGCTGTTTCTGCTTCTCTGCAGTACTACAGTAACTTATTTCAAAACATATAGCATAATTAAACCTAAAAAACGCACGTCTTAGTCGGTTGAGTTACTCAAAACCCCACTTTTGATTACAAGTTAAGAAGCAAGCCACATAAGAGAACTTTAGATGCTCAAAAAATATTGCAATGTTGAAGATATTTTAAAAATACAGAAATTTATTTCAATTACATTGGACTTCTGGGGCAGCCAGTCTTAGTCAGGTAACTCTAATGTCTTGGTCACACATTTTCATTTAAGGGTGGGCTGCAACGGCGTGTTACTGCTTTTTGGCGGGAAACCACAATGACACCACCCGTAGTGTACCCCTGGAACGCTTCTCATATGCGCGTCCTTCTTCATCAATAAATAAATGTAATTATTTTCAGCCACCATTTTTCATGAATAGTAGGAAGGTATGATATCTCAAATACTGCAAGTAGACCAGTTATTCATTTATATCCAGTATTCCAGAGTTACCTAATAGATGACGACTGTATGTCAGTGCCTGATCGTGAAAGGCATTGTTTCCTCGAACGCATAGCAACAAATATAAGTAAAGCATGAATCCTTTTCTCATGAAGACGTATTTCTTAATATGTATTTATTGTGTATATTGCTTCGATTGGCCCGCAAAATATATAAAGGATGTTGCTTTCCATTTAAACATATTCATTTATTTTTTCAAAAACGGGGTGTGATAGGCGCATTCTGTGCCGACCATGTAATTAGCAGGCGGCGGACATTAGATTAGGGTATTATCATCATATTAGGTTGACTAATTAGATTTTAAAAAAATAATTAGGTTTTAATAATGTTTTAAGTGCCATATTTGAATTGCGGTATTGACATCAATTACTATTAGAAGCCAGTCCATTTTAAGGAGTTCCGACAAAGTAATGGTTTTTTTACGATATAGAGTGATCACGTTTCGCATTTTGTCGCCTGAAAAAACAAGATAATTTTTTTTGCGCTTTTCTTTCGAAAAACAAATTTGTGCAAAAAATGACGACGCAATCCCTGTATATTATAACGCTAAAAAAAGTGATGCCATCTCCTTAATCGTGTAGTCTAGGGTGACCACCTTCCTGCCGGCGAAATGCGGGACACCCTGACCGGAGGGGGTGGGGGGAAGAGGAGGAGGAGGAAGTAAGAGGAGGACGGTATTTTCACGACTCAAGAAAAGAGTATTACAGGAAATTCAACAACCCGGACACCCCGAAATCCTGTGCTGTACGAAAGCATATTATACACCTGAAAATTGTGTGCGACAATCAATCTAAAATAATTTTGACTAACAGTGATATTTGTTTGTTTAATTGTAATGGTAAATATTTCAATAAAAGTGTGTAAGTGGAAAACATATAAAATGACTGTACCAGACCCCACTGTATAAAAAGGAGATAAGAAACAGCAAATATTTTTCGGCTTATTGTTTTCTGTCGATATCGATAGTTACTCATGCTCCTGCACAAAATTAGAACGTTATGTTTTCGTTTTTTCGACCGTTATAAGTTGCAGGTTTTTGCCTTGTGGGGCCATCTTAACTAAAGAAAAGCTTTCCACAAAAAACCTTTCGCATGATACGGTATGATTTGCAAATATTTACAATAGTTTATTCTTTCAACTTTTGGCGAGCAATTTTCGCTTGCAATATTTTGCCAAAAAGGGGAGAGGCACAACGGCGCATGCGCGTCTTTCACCTGCAAAAATGACGGTCGCTTCCCGCAGTGCATGGATAGAAATAACATACCATCCAGATTCACACCTTTATCAGCTACCTCCGCGCTTTCCCGTGGCCTGTTGTTCGGAAGTGCCATAATTTGTGAAGTGAATGTTACGACAACGTGAAATGGGGGACATTTTGAAGATTTTAGTATTTCTTGCGGGACGCGGGACACGCACCCTCAATACGGGACAGTCCCGCGAGTCGCGGGACGGGTGGTCACCCGAATGTCGTCACTATCTTGGCAGCGTGTCCTTGGTGGGTGAACCGACGACAAAAGAGAAAACATGACCTAAACAACTACGTCACTTTTTCATCGGTCAGTGGGAAGATTTTCGTGCGCTATTTTCGCGAGCAATTTTTAGATCATGCGGGAAAACGCGAAAGTCATTTGATTAATATCTAAAAAACCAATGCTCATTTGCAAAGTCTTTAAATTTGTCTGGCCTGTAATAGTAAATGCCGTCTATATTGTAATATGGATTTAACACATACACCATTAATGAAATGTTAACTAACAGATTTCATTTAATTTGTATATTTAACATGTTTCCCATATTCCCATATCTAATGTCCGTTAGGTAGTGTTCCCACATCTAATGTCCGTCAAGCCAGTAACAACTCCCTGAAGACAGCACTCATCTAACCTTCACGCCCATTCTGAACAGAGTACAAAAGGAGATGTATTCGATGTGTATTTTCCTACAGTCTTCTCTCAGAACTTGATGCTTATACACACTGAATGAATGATGTGTCAACACTCACCTGAGTTCCAGATGTATCCGCTCCTATAAAAATCAGTGGTGAGAAATATTACTACTAATAATAAGACAACTTTTCCGAAGATGAACATATTTATATATAGAAAAATAAATATAAATAAGAAAATAAAACAAATAAATTGTGATCAAACTTTTAATTATGCCATGTTTATGTTCCTCGAGTGGGCGAAGTTGAAACGCAGCACTGATTTAAAACGCACATTCGTCGTTGCTGTTTCGTGCATTC
Source organism: Ixodes persulcatus (assembly GCA_013358835.2). Classification (NCBI taxonomy): domain Eukaryota; kingdom Metazoa; phylum Arthropoda; class Arachnida; order Ixodida; family Ixodidae; genus Ixodes; species Ixodes persulcatus. Next base: position 80,371 of record JABSTQ010006944.1, read on the forward strand.
CTCGAATTAAGGAATTGCAAAAACCCATACCTGTAGGGGTGGTTTTTGTGAAATTACTGCTTGGGAAGTATTTCTAAGATATTATCTATAAGTGATAAAGTAGAGGAGCTGGTACGAGTGATTAGATGATCCTCAACGTAGCCCAATGACTTTTTTTTGTATTTTTGCTTTGATTTTTAGTGGTCAAGGTGTATCAGCAGTCTACAACATATATTTAGTCAATCACCTGAGCCCAATCGAAGATTGGAACCAAAGAACCGAATTTGCCAGTGGAATATTCTTGTCCAGCCTTTTAAGTGTCTTCGCTAAATGTTCGAATTCTGCACCCAACCTCGATGTAAAAAAACGTCTGGGTTCTTTTTTTAAGATTTAAACATCGGACATTCATACTTCTTCTTTTCTTATTAACAGTTTTTTATTTCAAACGGTATCCCGACAATTTTTTTTTCGTTTGTACAAAGCGCTCAACGTTTACCATGTGGAGCGCATATTAAATTTGAACATAATTTTTTTTTTTAAAAAAGAGATCTACTCCCCATTAAAGAGCATGCCCATGTTTTTGTGACAACCACAGTACGTATTGTGGTTCGAAAACGTGCACAAAAAAAATATTAAACCTCGTTCCTAAAGTCAGATAAATTTATGAAAACAGTGAATCTGTAGTGTCTTAATGAAATGTAATGCCGATAAATTTTAAAATATTAAAAGAAAAAAAACTCCTAACGAACGGCCCAACGATATTCGCTTGGAAAGGGCTTCATTTTATTTAGACGAGATTACTGGCACTAGTGGGACCCAAGTATGCTCGAATGCCACTGACCGGGAAGTGTTTTAGTTGCGGTGTAATTTTAAGTATAACAGCGAGCGTTTTTTATTTTTTTAATCTCTCCCTCGTAAAACTTGACGACGTTTCTCAGACTTTGCAGTATCGACACAGTCCCTCTCCCCAGTTGTTGTCAATGACGCTCATAGATTGGACGCGAGCGTTGTGTGAGCACAATATTTGGGATCGTGATAATCAACAGCTCGTCGTGCATTCGGGTAGTGGCTCGTGTCCAATCGCAGCAAATATGACAATAACCAAGCCATAACAATGTCTGGAACTCAGCGCATGTCCTTCGCCTTGGCAAGCCCAGCGCGTGGCGATGATCAAAATTAGCGGCATAAAATCGACTTCTGATCACATGGCCGCATGTTTTCTATAGCTGAAAGTTGAGGGAGTGAACGCTACTCGTTATTTTGTTTTTCTTCTTGTTTTCGACATATTTAGTGTGGGGAGAGAAACGGACGCGTGTGAATAGGTGATCAACGTCAGGGAAGCGTTCTACGCTTCAGTAACGCAAACAATTGTTGTATCGTTACTTAGGTTCCAAAAACACGACATCCTATCAATAAATTACGGGAACTAAATCATTGTTGTCTTAAAAAATTTCCGTCCATGACTCTGAAGTTGAATGTCTTTGTGTAGTCTCATTTTCCGATAAAATTATTACCCTGATTCAGTTTTAGGCACGTGCAAACACCGTTATAGCGGCATAGAGCCAACTGGTAGAAACTTCCATTATTGCCATAGGTATTATATATGACTTGCTCACTGAGGTTACTATCCAAGGGTTTTCTGAGGGCGTATGCTAGTAGATCTTGCTGGAATAAAAAATATCATTCTATTTTTTACGAATTTTGCTTTTGCGATACAAGAATCTGCGACCGCTCGGAGAACTTGACGTCATGTTGTTCATTTATCTTCGTCCACTGGCCTTAATGAATTGAAATTATGCACTAAAGTCCCAAGCCATGTAAATAAACTCGAAGCAATGCACACCCTTCCATGTTTCTTGTCCAGTTTCCTTCTTGTTTTTTGTTTCATTATTATATACATTTATACTACAAGCGAAATTGTTTTAATTGCATATTCAAAATATTTGGAATAAACGTCATAACAGTGACACAAAATCGCACACACACGGGGACTAAATGATCTGCTAACATATTATTACAGGTTAAGTACTGCTGTGTATAGGCGTGTCATCTGTTAGCACGTTCAATTCAGGAGACTGCATATTACTTAGATCATTAGGCTACACAAGAAATAGCTCAGATTCACACATTTCGCCTTGCGAAGGGGCTTTATATACTTCAAATTTACGAGATGATACATAATTTTCTCAAGCAGGCATTTCACGCAATTTTTAGCACCAGTCCTCATTCAACGTTAGTTTAAAGCCTTTTCAATATTACGTCATGTTCTAGTACAGAACGCACTTTTTTATTCAAAATAAGTAATGTGAAACATATTTGTTTTTCTTTTATATACGCACTTTGCTACGTTAATTACGGCTTCTTTCCTAGATTTTCCTGTTGTTATATATATATATATATATATATATATATATATATATATATATATATATATATATATATATATATATATATATATATATATATATATATGGAGCCTGAGTGTAATATATCGTACTCCTGAGAGGAAAAGCGAGCCACCGCTTAACGCATGGCATGCATAAAAATGCAGTGCAACACAGGGAAAATCGAAAGTGGTTTGTAAATATAAATTATTAACTGAAACAACCTTGACAGTTTTAGCTAATCTCGGTTCCCAGGCCGACTTTTAACTTCAATACCTGTTATTGCATGTTATTACCTTTCTACGTCTAAGCTTAATAACGAAATGTGCCTGGATAGCAGTCGTTAGTAGATATCCAATAAAGTGATCCTTTTAGAGTACGGAAACGTAGAAAGACGCATAGGTATGGTGGCTTGTTCATTCCTACCAAGACACGTGAAAAATTGGACTCCTGACGCCATGAGTCAATGCCGCGCACCGGGGGTACCGACACAATCCGAGTGCTTCGGCTCTGTGGTAGAGAAACAATCGCGGCTCTCCTCGAGCTAGGGTCCCCGCCTATCGCCAAGAGAGACGACCTGGGACCAGCGGGCCAGAGAAGACGCGAAGTTCGTCCGTCGTTATATTCAAAGTGTAATGATCAGTTAAATAAGCTCTATCCTTTAAGAAACCGCGTCCTTTCCTCAAATGGTGACCAGGAGAAGACTCTCTTTTTCGAGGCAAGCTTCCCACTGCAAGCAAGCACATCATCGCGCCGCCCGTTTCATTCCCGCGACGAAGGGATACTACCGGCCTTGCACACTTCCCTCGTCTGCGGGAGGTTCCACCACCTGTCCCCCCGACTCGCGAACAAAGGCTCACAGCTCAGACAACCACAACGACCAGGTTTCTGTTCAACGTGGCACGCGACAGAACAGTGCTGTGCTCCTGTCTTCAGAAAGGGATATGTTCACGGAAACATGCTGTAAAACAAGACTGAGACTACCGAAGTTACATAATGTAAAATCTCGTGCACCTAGGGTTCTCATTCAAGCGAAACCAGTCACTCTTTTCCTTGGAATACACGATAGGTTTTATGAGTAAGTATACTTGACAGTCGCTGAAAACACTTTTCTTTGTATTAATATTTTCATTGCAGGCTGATTCAAATTGTAATAAAAAAATCATCAAATATAACCCTGCAAGGGGGCAACATCTTTTAAGTAAAGCGTAAACAATTGCCGCAAGGTACAATGCAACAATTACTGTTTACACTGCACGTGGAGGTAAACAAAGCAAAAGCTTGTTTTCGCCGAAAGGCGAAAACAAGCTTTTGCACTTTATGACATTGCCACGCGCCCATGGCATAGCGGTTTTCATGCTTGGTTCCAACGCAAAGGGCCACGATTCGGTTCCAGGCAGCAGACGTACATTTTATTATCTCTGTACCTCTCGCATTCCAGTAAATTCGAGAACCCTGTTCGGTATTGGAGGTCCGAATGTTCTCGGCGCCGAATGTTCCAGAAGCCCACGCGTGTTCATTAGGGGCTGCGTGGGGCCAGTCGGCGTCACTCTCGCCACAGCCTTAAATTCTGCTGTTATGGCGACTTCGACGCCCGCGACACTCTGTCGTAATATTCTGTTTCCTTTTTGTTTTGAGCACAAGTTCGCCCATTACAGGCTTCAGTTTCTTCAGTTTTTCCTTGTTCTCCACTTCGTCATTCGTGACAATATACACTAAATCTGCTAACGACTCTGATGTTTTAAAGTCCCAGACAGATATCAATGCTGTTTACTGTTTCGTTTTACGTTCTTTAGCGAAGAGAACACACAGACAACCTTTCGTGCCGGAGTCAGGCTGGAGACTGACGTCTCGTTTATTAGATATAAAACGAAATAAAAGAAAGGCGCCTCTGGTACGGGGCGCTCAGGTTACGCGCGAAGCGGGGGAACGGATGTTTAGATCTCGAGCTGCGCGCGAACGGTTGTTCTCGCTCGGTCGCTTTGGGCTTTGGAGCTCGCTAGCGTCGGCGCGTCGGCGACTCCATAACATACCTTTTTCTAAGGGAGCTTCGAAGAAGTGCCGAAACGGTCTGGCTCTTTTATACATCGGCCGTGCCGAGAATGTTTGTTAGAGGTGTCGGCGCACGTTTCCTCTGGCCTCGTGGTTGTTTCGGGGAACTCTTCGATGCATTGTTTATCTTGTTGATCGGGGAAAAGGAATTAAATGCGTGCGATTTCTTCGAATCTCTTGACCCTCGGACGTTATCCAGTAAGATCGTGGTGTATGGGCCTTGTTCTGAACAACTCCGGTTCGCTTTAGCTCAATGACCCAAACTCTCTCTCCAGAGCCGAGTGGATCTAGTTGACGCACTCCGTGTCGCCGGTCGAAGTATTGCTTTTGTCGGTTCCTGTTTTCTTGCTCGTAGTGACGCAGTTCTTTTTGGTCGGGTAGCTTTGGTTCCAGGAGCTGAGTGGCGACCGGAACGGTTGTACGCATCCTTCTCCCCATGAGAAGTTCTGTCGGACTGTATCCGTTGGGCAGAGGCGTTGAACGGTAGATCATGAGTGTCTCGTACGGATCTTCCGTTTTGCTGAGTGATCTCTTTATGATCTTCACCGCAGCCTCCGCCATGCCATTGCTCTGCGCGTAGCGAGGGCTTGATGTGATGTGCTTAAATCCGTAGGTCTGTGAAAACTTTGTGAATGCTGAACCTGTGGTTCCCGCAAACTGAGGACCATTATCAGACACCACTACTTCTGGGATGCCATGCCTCGCAAATATCGATTTGCAGTGCATTATTACGCACGCTGCTGTGAGGCTTTCTAGTCGAGCGATTTCGGTGTAGCGAGAGTAGTAGTCGACGACGACCAGCCACCATTTTCCGTGAATGAAGAAGAGGTCCATCGCCACTCTCTCCCACGGTCGACTAGGAAACTCTGACGGGATGAGGGGGAGCTTTCGGTTTTGGCCAGTTTTAATGCACTTTTCGCAGTTCTTGACCAGGCGCTCGATATGATCCATCCTCCTGCTCTTGACGCAGCACTGCTCCCAGGCCGTAGGATGACGCATCTGCCGATACAATCGATCGTTTGTTGGCGTCGTAAATTCCGAGAACGGGGCAGGTTGAGAGGATTTCCTTCCACTTTGTGAAGGCTTTCTGCTGAGGATGTTCCCACACGAAGTCCACTTTGGAACTGAGCAGTGACGATAGTGGATGCAGTAGGTCAGACAGGTGTGGCACGAATCGTCCTAGGTATGTCGCCATACCCATGATGCGCTTGACTTCTTGCTTTACATCGGTATGGGCATCTGTTTCACTGCGTTGGCGATTGTCTCGTCTGGACGGACACCATCGCTGTCTACTTGATGACCTAGGAACTTGATACTTGTCACTCGAAAGACGCATTTATCCTCGTTGAGCGTGAGTCCTGCTGATGAGAGTCGCCTGAGGACTTCTCGCAGACGTTGCTCATGCTGCTCGGACGATGACGCCCATATCAAGATATCGTCCATGTGGCAAAGTACTCCTTCCATTCCTTGGAGAAGTTGTGTAAAATGTCTCTGGAAGTGTTCCGGAGCTGACGTGATTCCGAATGGTAAGCGATTAAAACAAAATCTTCCAAACGGAGTGATGAATGTCGTCAGGAGTCGTGACTTCTCTTCTAAAGGGATCTGCCAGAACCCAGAATTCGCGTCCAGCTTTGAGAAGATCTTGGCTCCCGCTAGCCTTCCCAGCGTGTGCTCCACTGATGGGATGGGGTGATATTCGCGTTGAATGTGCTTGTTCAGTTGTGTGAGATCAACACAAATGCGAATTTTGCCAGACGGTTTGGGGACGATAACCATCGGCGCGCATTATTCAGTAGGTTCTTCTACTGCAGAGATGACACCTTGTGACTGCATACTTTCTAGCTCTTTCTGCGTTTCACGATACAGCGAAAGCAGTACTCTTCTCGGTGATGCGATAGCAAATGGCGTCGCGTTAGGTTTCAGCTTGAGAACGTGAGCACCTTCGAGAGATCCCAGTCCTTGAAACAGGTGAGAAAACTCTTTCTTCGGTTCGCAAGCTTTGTTCGCAGTCATGCAGATTTGAGGGCCAAGCCGAAACTTTTCGATAGCTGGCTTACCCAAGAGAGGCTTGCGAAGTCCTTTCACGATGTAAACTTCGTCTATACTTCGTTTCACCTTATCTGCGAGCGAAGCCAAAGCTAGAAGCGCGAGACCAGCGGTTTTTGCGTTTCTCCCAAGCTCGCGCGCTCGAGCAAAGCCTGAACGCACGGAGCTCTCGTACTCGCGCTTCCAGCTTTGCCTTCGCTCGCACATAAGGTGGAGCTCGTGCCGTCACTTTGAAGCATAGTTTGAGCACGCACACAGTGGGTCTGTAGTTCGCAGCGAACGGTCTACTAAAAATCGAATATTGCGCTGGTCTGCTGTCAACAGATCGCATGTTGGATGTGAACCATTGTAGCACTTATGCAACCTATTTGTTATTTTATTATGCGTGTGTTACGTCTCATACTTTAGTCGAGCGATCGGGTATTTCACGCTGCCCTGTTACTAATAATCCAAATTTCTCGCAAACATGCAAGAAGCTGCCGGTGCCCCAATAAACAGCGCTTGGACCACGACCGGTTTGGACAGCCGTTCCAGTGTCCAAGCCATCGTCGACGCGAGTGCACTCTTCGGAATTTGGCCTTATCGTGGATTCTACCGCCCAGGAACTTCGGCTTCAGTCATCCTTGAATGCTATGTGTATCTACGAGGCAATAAAGCTACGTTTAACCTGAACTGCAGAATTTCGTTTCGGAGATTTGTGGCTCGGGACCATATGTAAAGGATAAACCTTTAGTCCCAGGGGTCTAAATCAAAGGGCGCAACGTTTAGACCCAGGGGTTCAAGTGCAAGGGCCTACCAGTTGGTCCTCGGGGTTCATTTGAAACGGTGTAACAGTTAGTTCCAGGGGTCCAAGTGCAAGGGCCTAACAGTTCGTCCTCGGGGTTCAATTGAAACGGTGTAACAGTTGGTCCCAGGGGACCAAGTGCATGGGCTTTACAGTTAGTCTCCAGGGGTCAATTGCAAAGGCGCAACATTTGATCCCATCGGAGGAACTGCGAGAGACTAATGGAGGGGTGCAACTGTTACTCCCCTTCCCGTTAGTCCCCGAGTGGACTAATGGTTTTGGCAACGCACTTGCTCCCCTCGGGGACTAAGTCGCGCTCCCCTTTTTCTTAGAGTGTAGCGCAGGTAGGTCACTTCCTCGATTTTTAGTTCGTGCAGCCACCGCCTGGTGCCGTCGGTATGTGAAAAAGGTCCATTAATGAGTCTGGACGAAATATTCAAGGCCTCGTATTTTTGTGTTTTAATTAAGCCCGAATAAATAACTAGTGTATGCAGAAGCGGCCTCATTAGGGCCGGAATGAAAAAAGTGAACAACAATGCCTGCAACTTTCAATATATCGAAAACTTCAATCTATTTCATTTGTTCAACACATGAAAAAATATTTAAAACAAATATTTTGGTTGGTGTTTCTAAAATATTTTTTTTAGAGAGTAGTCTCTCCGGTTTTGCCTCCAGGCTCCCGCCTCCTAGGCGACGTACGAAGAAGCTCAGTGCATACGACAGATGAGGGGGACGCGCAGTACGCATTCCCAAACTCGGGAAGCAGACGACGCAGGCCTGCGCTTTTCGGCAGTTACCTGGGCAGAAGTGAAGTAAAATTCCAGCACCAGCATCATTAGGTAACGCGAAGAGGATACGGATGCATGGAGGTGAGGATAACGTCAATTTCAACTGAATAAAACGTGTTTTCAAGAGATTGTAGGAGACATCGCGGCGGCGTCTTACACCGTTCAGGCCTCGCTAGCGAACGCCGGCGTGCGTCGCATACGAGGAGGGCGCCTGGAGGCATGGTCCGAGAGCCTCAAATTTAAAAGATAATTTCTCAGCAACAACAACACAGTACCTTTCTAATTTTTTGGTAAGTTCAAAAGATGAGATGATTTGAACTTGCGGTTACTTATTAATCCAAATACCCTCAGGGCCAGTCGGCATTAAAGAGGGGAGTGGGGTAAAAGAATAACACACAAAAGGAAACAAGAGTGCAGAGTTCATAAGGTTTCATGGCGGCTCAATACAGTTAAGAGTGTATATAGCATTTTTAAACATTTGGGTATCAACAATATAAATTACGGAAGTCGGAAATTGATTCCATTCCAAAGACGTTATAAGTACGAATGATTGTATAAATGCGATGGTATTACAATTACGAAAGCAAACTTTGAGGTGATGATCGATGCGAGATGAAATGTAGAACGGTGGGATGAAAAGACGTTGCTTTAGGTACGATTTAGCATGATAGATCTTGTGAAAAAGACATAAACGAGCAACTTTACGTCGGAAAGAGAGGTTAAGCAGGGACAAGGTGGTTTTCATGGAGCTTACGCTAGCAGTGAGGTGATAGTTACATAGAAGAAAAGGGGCAGAAAGGTTTAGGACCGCTTCCAGAACATTAATTAGATTAGAATGACTGGGGTCACAGATAGAAGAAGCATACGCTTATTTGGAGCGAATTAGAGATTTACACAATGTTAGTGTTAAGACTGACGGTGCGAGAGGAAAGTTTCTTTTTAGGCAACTTAGCATGCGGTTAACGTTATTGATGACATATTCAACATGCTAGCTGTTTCCAGGAGAGGTTGCAAGTAATGTGAACGCCCAAATATTTATAAGAAACAGGGCCAAGGGTACGTTGTTTAGATGGTAGAAAGGCAAATTAGGATTAGTATGCGATATCCTCATCACTTTACATTTAGTAATGTTAAGTTCTATATTCCAAAGTTCTCACCAGTGGTAGCGCAACGTACCAGAGGCGCCTTTCTTTTATTTCGTTTTATATCTAATAAACGAGACGTCAGTCTCCAGCCTGACTCCGGCACGAAAGGTTGTCTGTGTGTTCTCTTCGCTAAAGAACGTAAAACGAAACATGGTGTCAGAAGTGGGATCGCTCCGCGAGTCTACTAATAATTAGTAAAGCGCAGGATCGACTACAAACAAAGGAACAATGGACAAGCCCTCAACTTCTGCCGACAACGGTGCTACCGAACAAACGGTAACGGCAACTTTTCGCATCTCGCCACCCGAAGCCTTCAGTTTTACAACACCTAACGAATGGCCGGCGTGGAAGAAGAGATTCAAGCGTTTCCACAGTGCATCAGGACTGGCATCTCAACCATCATCACACCAAGTCGACGCTCTCATTTACATCATGGGACCACAAGCTGAAGACATCTTACAGACCTTCAAGCTGTCCGACACCGAGGCTCAAGACTTCGACAAGGTGATGGAGAACTTCGAACGTTACTTCATTCCTCGTCGAAACGTGGTGTATGAGAGAGCCATGTTCAGCACAAGATCGCAACTAGAGACGGAAACCGTCGAGGAGTACGTCACTGCTCTCCATGGATTAGCCACTACGTGCAACTATGGACCACTGACGGAAGAATTGATCCGCGACAGGCTGATTGTTGGTCTTCGGGACAGCAGGACTTCGGAAAAACTTCAACTGGATCCTGATCTGGACCTACAGAAGGCCATCACTGCTGCGCGACAATCGGAAGTGATTAAGAAGCAACAAGTGGAACTCCGACCGACAAAAGAAAAGGATGCCAACGTTGACCGTATAGCAGCCAAAAATTGGACAGCAGCAGGACCTGCTCAGCGAGGAACTGAACGTTCAAATGTTCGAACTCCTACTAAGAAGACCGCGACACCCAAACCAAAAGGCAAACCTTGCCGTTGGTGTGGTCGAGAAGCTCACCCGAGGAGCGTGTGTAAGGCGAAGAACGCAGGCTGCAACAGGTGTATGAAAAAGGGACATTTTGCAACAGTCTGCAAATCTTCAACTACAGTGAACTCCCTCGTACACGAACAAGGATTCGTAGGAGCTGCAGCTTCTCCTCAAACAGCAAAATGGGACATCGAGATACTCATCGACAAAACTCCTGTTGTTTTCCGAATAGACACTGGAGCAGATGAAACGGTGTTACCAGCTGTCATCTTTCAAAAGGTCTTCGCAAAGTGCCACAAGCTCTCCGAGCCCCAACGCCGACTTCATGGTCCAGACGCACGACCCCTTAAAGTCATGGGATCAGCTTGGATGAAGCTCAACTGCCGTGGGCAACAAGCACTAGACGAAGTTTACATCGTGAAAGGACTTCGCAAGCCTCTCTTGGGTAAGCCAGCTATCGAAACGTTTCGGCTTGGCCCTCAAATCTGCATGACTGCGAACAAAGCTTGCGAACCGAAGAAAGAGTTTTCTCACCTGTTTCAAGGACTGGGATCTCTCGAATGTGCTCACGTTCTCAAGCTGAAACCTAACGCGACGCCGTTTGCTATCGCATCACCGAGAAGAGTACTGCTTTCGCTGTATCTTTGAACGCAGAAAGAGCTAGAAAGTATGCAGTCACAGGGTGTCATCTCTGCAGTAGAAGAACCTACTGAATAATGCGCGCCGATGGTTATCGTCCCCAAACCGTCTGGCAAAATTCGCATTTGTGTTGATCTCACACAACTGAACAAGCACATTCAACGCGAATATCACCCCATCCCATCAGTGGAGCACACGCTGGGAAGGCTAGCGGGAGCCAAGATCTTCTCAAAGCTGGACGCAAATTCTGGGTTCTGGCAGATCCCTTTAGAAGAGAAGTCACGACTCCTGACGACATTCATCACTCCGTTTGGAAGATTTTGTTTTAATCGCTTACCATTCGGAATCACGTCAGCTCCGGAACACTTCCAGAGACATTTTACACAACTTCTCCAAGGAATGGAAGGAGTACTTTGCCACATGGACGATATCTTAATATGGGCGTCATCGTCCGAGCAGCATGAGCAACGTCTGCGAGAAGTCCTCAGGCGACTCTCATCAGCAGGACTCACGCTCAACGAGGATAAATGCGTCTTTCGAGTGACAAGTATCAAGTTCCTAGGTCATCAAGTAGACAGCGATGGTGTCCGTCCAGACGAGACAATTGTCAACGCAGTGAAACAGATGCCCATACCGACTTCAAAGCAAGAAGTCAAGCGCATCATCGGTATGGCGACATACCTAGGACGATTCGTGCCACACCTGTCTGACCTACTGCATCCACTATCGTCACTGCTCAGTTCCAAAGTGGACTTCGTGTGGGAACATCCTCAGCAGAAAGCCTTCACAAAGTGGAAGGAAATCCTCTCAACCTGCCCCGTTCTCGGAATTTACGACGCCAACAAACGATCGATTGTATCGGCAGATGCGTCATCCTACGGCCTGGGAACAGTGCTGCGTCAAGAGCAGGAGGATGGATCATATCGAGCGCCTGGTCAAGAACTGCGAAAAGTGCATTAAAACTGGCCAAAACCGAAAGCTCCCCCTCATCCCGTCAAAGTTTCCTAGTCGACCGTGGGAGAGAGTGGCGATGGACCTCTTCTTCATTCACGGAAAATGGCGGCTGGTCGTCGTCGACTACTACTCTCGCTACCCCGAAATCGCTCGACTAGAAAGCCTCACAGCAGCGTGCGTAATAATGCACTGCAAATCGATATTTGCGAGGCATGGCATCCCAGAAGTAGTGGTGTCTGATAATGGTCCTCAGTTTGCGGGAACCACAGGTTCAGCATTCACAAAGTTTTCACAGACCTACGGATTTAAGCACATCACATCAAGCCCTCGCTACGCGCAGAGCAATGGCATGGCGGAGGCTGTGGTGAAGATCATAAAGAGATCACTCAGCAAAACGGAAGATCCATACGAGACACTCATGATCTACCGTTCAACGCCTCTGCCCAACGGATACAGTCCGACAGAACTTCTCATGGGGAGAAGGATGCGTACAACCGTTCCGGTCGCCACTCAGCTCTTGGAACCAAAGCTACCCGACCAAAAAGAACTGCATCACTATGAGCAAGAAAACAGGAACCGACAAAAGCAATACTTCGACCGGCGACACGGAGTGCGTCAACTAGATCCACTCGGCTCTGGAGAGCGAGTTTGGGTCATTGACCTAAAGCGAACCGGAGTTGTTCAGAACAAGGCCCATACACCACGATCTTACTGGATAACGTCCGAGGGTCAAGAGATTCGAAGAAATCGCACGCATTTAATTCCTTTCTCCGATCAACAAGATAAACAATGCATCGAAGAGTTCCCCGAAACAACCACGAGGCCCGAGGAAACGTGCGCCGACACCTCTCACAAACATTCTCGGCACGGCCGATGTATAAAAGAGCCAGACCGTTTCGGCACTTCTTCGAAGCTCCCTTAGAAAAAGGGATGTTATGGAGTCGCCGACGCGCCGACGCTAGCGAGCTCCAAAGTCCAAAGCGACCGAGCGAGAACAACCGTTCGCGCGCAGCTCGAGATCTAAACATCCGTTCCCCCGCTTCGCGCGTAACCTGAGCGCCCCGTACCAGAGGCGCCTTTCTTTTATTTCGTTTTATATCTAATAAACGAGACGTCAGTCTCCAGCCTGACTCCGGCACGAAAGGTTGTCTGTGTGTTCTCTTCGCTAAAGAACGTAAAACGAAACAGTAAACAGCATTGATATCTGTCTGGGACTTTAAAACATCAGAGTCGTTAGCAGATTAAGTGTATATTGTCACGAATGACGAAGTGGAGAACAAGGAAAAACTGAAGAAACTGAAGCCTGTAATGGGCGAACTTGTGCCCAAAACAAAAAGGAAACAGAATATTACGACAGAGTGTCGCGGGCGTCGAAGTCTCCATAACAGCAGCATTTAAGGCTGTGGCGAGAGTGACGCCGACTGGCCCCACGCAGCCCCTAATGAACACGCGTGGGCTTCTGGAACATTCGGCGCCGAGAACATTCGGACCTCGAATACCGAACAGGGTTCTCGAATTTACTGGAATGCGAGAGGTACAGAGATAATAAAATGTACGTCTGCTGCCTGGAACCGAAGCGTGGCCCTTTGCGTTGGAACCAAGCATGAAAACCGCTATGCCATGGGCGCGTGGCAATGTTATAAAGTGCAAAAGCTTGTTTTCGCCGAAAGGCGAAAACAAGCTTTTGCTTTGTTTACCTCCACGTGCAGTGTAAACAGTAATTGTTGCATTGTACCTTGCGGCAATTGTTTACGCTTTACTTAAAAGATGTTGCCCCCTTGCAGGGTTATATTTGATGATTTTTTTATTACAATTTGAATCAGCCTGCAATGAAAATATTAATACAAAGAAAAGTGTTTTCAGCGACTGTCAAGTATACTTACTCATAAAACCTATCGTGTATTCCAAGGAAAAGAGTGACTGGTTTCGCTTGAATGAGAACCCTAGGTGCACGAGATTTTACATTAGGTAACTTCGGTAGTCTCAGTCTTGTTTTACAGCATGTTTCCGTGAACATATCCCTTTCTGAAGACAGGAGCACAGCACTGTTCTTTCGCGTGCCACGATGAACAGAAACCTGGTCGTTGTGGTTGTCTGAGCTGTGAGCCTTTGTTCGCGAGTCGGGGGGACAGGTGGTGGAACCTCCCGCAGACGAGGGAAGTGTGCAAGGCCGGTAGTATCCCTTCGTCGCGGGAATGAAACGGGCGGCTCGATGATGTGCTTGCTTGCAGTGGGAAGCTTGCCTCGAAAAAGAGAGTCTTCTCCTGGTCACCATTTGAGGAAGAGGACGCGGTTTCTTAAAGGATAGAGCTTATTTAACTGATCATTACACTTTGAATATAACGACGGACGAACTTCGCGTCTTCTCTGGCCCGCTGGTCCCAGGTCGTCTCTCTTGGCGATAGGCGGGGACCCTAGCTCGAGGAGAGCCGCGATTGTTTCCCTACCACAGAGCCGAAGCACTCGGATTGTGTCGGTACCCCCGGTGCGCGGCATTGACTCATGGCGTCAGGAGTCCAATTTTTCACGTGTCTTGGTAGGAATGAACAAGCCACCATACCTATGCGTCTTTCTACGTTTCCGTACTCTAAAAGGATCACTTTATTGGATATCTACTAACGACTGCTATCCAGGCACATTTCGTTATTAAGCTTAGACGTAGAAAGGTAATAACATGCAATAACAGGTATTGAAGTTAAAAGTCGGCCTGGGAACCGAGATTAGCTAAAACTGTCAAGGTTGTTTCAGTTAATAATTTATATTTAAAAACCACTTTCGATTTTCCCTGTGTTGCACTGCATTTTTATGCATGCCTTGCGTTAAGCGGTGGCTCGCTTTTCCTCTCAGGAGTACGATATATTACACTCAGGCTCCATATATATATATATATAATATTATATATATATATATATATATATATATATATATACATATATATATATATATATATATATATATAACAACAGGAAAATCTAGGAAAGAAGCCGTAATAACGTAGCAAAGTGCGTATATAAAAGAAAAACAAATATGTTTCACATTACTTATTTATGAATAAAAAAGTGCGTTCTGTACTAGAACATGACGTAATATTGAAAAGGCTTTAAACTAACGTTGAATGAGGACTGGTGCTAAAAATTGCGTGAAATGCCTGCTTGAGAAAATTATGTATCATCTCGTAAATTTGAAGTATATAAAGCCCCTTCGCAGGGCGAAATGTGTGAATCTGAGCTATTTCTTGTGTAGCCTAATGATCTAAATAATATGCAGTCTCCTGAATTGAACGTGCTAACAGATGACACGCCTATACACAGCAGTACTTGACCTGTAATAATATGTTAGCAGATCATTTAGTCCCCGTGTGTGTGCGATTTTGTGTCACTGTTATGACGTTTATTCCAAATATTTTGAATATGCAATTAAAACAATTTCGCTTGTAGTATAAATGTATATAATAATGAAAAAAAAACAAGAAGGAAACTGGACAAGAAACATGGAAGGGTGTGCATTGCTTCGAGTTTATTTACATGGCTTGGGACTTTAGTGCATAATTTCAATTCATTAAGGCCAGTGGACGAAGATAAAAGAACAACATGACGTCAAGTTCTCCGAGCGGTCGCAGATTCTTGTATCGCAAAAGCAAAATTCGTAAAAAATAGAATGATATTTTTTATTCCAGCAAGATCTACTAGCATACGCCCTCAGGAAAACCCTTGGATAGTAACCTCAGTGAGCAAGTCATATATAATACCTATGGCAATAATGGAAGTTTCTACCAGTTGGCTCTATGCCGCTATAACGGTGTTTGCACGTGCCTAAAACTGAATCAGGGTAATAATTTTATCGGAAAATGAGACTACACAAAGACATTCAACTTCAGAGTCATGGACGGAAATTTTTTTAAGACAACAATGATTAGTTCCCGTAATTTATTGATAGGATGTCGTGTTTTTGGAACCTAAGTAACGATACAACAATTGTTTGCGTTACTGAAGCGTAGAACGCTTCCCTGACGTTGATCACCTATTCACACGCGTCCGTTTCTCTCCCCACAATAAATATGTCGAAAACAAGAAGAAAAACAAAATAACGAGTAGCGTTCACTCCCTCAACTTTCAGCTATAGAAAACATGCGGCCATGTGATCAGAAGTCGATTTTATGCCGCTAATTTTGATCATCGCCACGCGCGTGGGCTTGCCAAGGCGAAGGACATGCGCTGAGTTCCAGACATTGTTATGGTTTGGTTATTGTCATATTTGCTGCGATTGGACACGAGCCACTACCCGAATGCACGACGAGCTGTTGATTATCACGATCCCAAATATTGTGCTCACACAACGCTCGCGTCCAATCTATGAGCGTCATTGACAACAACTGGGGATAGGGACTGTGTCGATACTGCGAATTCTGAGAAACTTCGTCAAGTTTTACGAGGGAGAGATTAAAAAAAAAAAAACGCTCGCTGTTATACTTAAAATTACACCGCAACTAAAACACTTCCCGGTCAGTGGCATTCGAGCATACTTGGGTCCCACTAGTGCCAGTAATCTCGTCTAAATAAAATGAAGCCCTTTCCAAGCGAATATCGTTGGGCCGTTCGTTAGGAAGTTTTTTTTTCTTTTAATATTTAAAATTTATCGGCATTACATTCATTAAGACACTACAGATTCACTGTTTTAAAATTTATCTGACTTAGGAACGAGGTTTAATATTTTTTTGTGCACGTTTTCGAACCACAATACGTACTGTGG